>PVIJ01005084.1:45757-108467 GCA_004024925.1 Scalopus aquaticus
TAGTCCTGTTATAAATGAAACCATTCGATATTTTTCTCTTTCTTTCTGGCTTATTTCACTGAGTATGATCCCCTCTAATTCCATCCATGTCGCTGCAAATTGCATGTGTTTATCTTCTTTGAATGCTGAATAGTATTCCATTGTGTATATGTACCACATCTTCTTGATCCAATCATCTACTTTTGGACATCTGGGTTGCTTCCATACCTTTGCTACTGTGAACAGAAGGCACCCTAATTCTAGCAACAGTCTCCCAGCCTTCATCTTGGCCTCACATTTCCAATCCATGCCCCACCAGGGGGTGATCTTTCTAAAACAGAAGGGTGGGCCATGCACCTGCTCCATAGTCATTCAGTGACTCTTACTGCAGCAGAAGGTCTCAGCCCCTGGGGGCTTTCGTGATCCAGACCCTGCCTTCCTTCTACACCGTCCCTCACACACCTCCTCTTGCTCAGTAGAGCTCCATCTAGTGGATAGAGACTACCATCTGGTGACCACCAAGGCTTAAATAAGTGCATGGCTTCAGAGCTTGCCAAGTAGATTTGACCTTTGAACAATGTGGAAGTTAGGGGTGCTGACACCTTCCCAACCTCAGGGATGCCAAAATGTCCAACTGTTCCTATCCTCCCATCTCCGCAGGCTCTACATTACTGAAGAAATTCCTCCCACAAAAAGACCCATGCGAACCCATGTTGTCCCAGGATCAACTGGACTCTAACCAATTGACACCTAAAGAGGCCCCCTGGGACAGACCAGGTGGGTTCCATCCTCTTTTTTCAGCTGAGTAATGAGGTCTGGGAGAAGTTGCAATACAAATGTCCTCCTCCCCCACCTGCACACAACCCCTGTCCTGCACACAACCCCTGTCCTGCATCCAGCAACCCTGGACCCTGGTGCTGCAGCACGCTGTCCCTACCCTTGGCACTCCTTTATGGCTGTGTGCACCTAAAGCCATTTCCAGAGACTGTCCTGGAAACATCAATACAGTTTTGTATTGAATCATTTCAAGTGGGTGATCAGGGAAGGGGCAGATGAGATTTCAGAGAGGCTTAACCATATTACTTCAGAAAGAATTTCAAAATTATCCTCCAAATCAACTGGGGTACTCTGCACCTGACTTTTTGGGTAATAAATGACCTTTAACATGTTATAGAACTCACTGGAACACAGGTTAGGCAGTGAAGGATCCACATTGGAGATAAGGAGATGAGCATTGCCCATCTGTGAGTGAATTAATTTCTATTGTTTTCAACCACCAATTTGTGGTAATTTGTTACAGTGGCCTGTAGGCATTTAATAAACATCAGTGAAATGAATAGGTGAGCTCAGTGCAGATATGACATCAATTTAATGGGCCCATAAACTGAGGGCTTGATGTAGCTGGTCCAGGGGTGCTGTCCAGGTGGACTGGAAAGGAGAATCCGGTCTATCACTAACCTCAACTTGCTTTCTGGTAGTCCAGTGGTTTTTGCTCCAAAGTCACATTAGAATTCAAGTGGGGGACTTGAATGTAACTTTTTAAAAAAGTTCCTCAGGTGATTCTAAAGTGCAGCTAGGGTGGAAAGCTGCCTAGATTGGGTTTTTCATAGATGCCGGAGACCCAGGCTCTCCAGGGCCTCCAAAATGTCTCCAGTACTGAACACTAGGTCCAGACTAGGGAAGTTCTTCACCGGATGCATCTTATTTCCACTTCCAGAAAGATTTCTAGAACTTTCTAAAGCATCACTAGGGTATGATAAGTAGGACTCCCCAAGATGTTCAGCACAGGCCTTCCCAAGATACGTCAACTTTGGCATGTGTGTTGTTTTGAAATGAGCATTCAAAGGCTCATGTTAAAAAAGATAGCTCATCACTTTCCCATCCCTTGTGTTGCTGAAGCCTTCATGGATTCTTTCTCCTAGCAGAATTCTAGCCAGAATCTACTTCCTCAAGGGATGTTCCTGAGAACAGGAAGCTGGAAGCTTCCTGTAAGTAATAAGGGAAGCTATGGTGGTTCCAGAAGAGGCTCTGTGTGCTGAGGTTGTGTGGGTTTAAAGACTAAAGCTTGGAGAACTTCATCAGAAACTGTTCCCCTGCAGTGGTCACAGCAAAGAGCCTGTGCTGTCCTCTGCTGGCGGGCAGGAAAATGCACTCAGTCCATCCTGTTGGTACCAGGTGGAATGAATGGCTGCCTGGCCTGGAGGGAAGGAGCTAGTCACAACCTGTTTAATTCAGAGATGAGAAAACTGTCAAAAAGGGCACACAACTGGTTTGTGGCTTAGTTGGGGCCAGGGTTCCTGTAAAGCCTAGTGCTGAACTTTCAGATTCTGACACATGGAATCTAAAACCTATATGCAGTCTGGCCTTTTCTTACTTCTTCCTCTGTTCTCACTTTCTTCTGTCAGTCCTGGGGGAATTACATCACTGCACTTCTATTAATGGCTTCCCTTCTCCCTGCCTCCCTCCTTCAGTCTTGCCCTGTCATTGCTTTGACTTGGTCAGAAGCCAATAAAATAAAGACATTTTCAAAATTTTGGAATGCTTGAAGGACTGTGGGCACCCCCAGCTTCTCTCTGGGGACTTCATCTCCTGGGAGGCTGGTCATTAAATGGAATCCCTGACAAATGGAGGGGAAGCCTCAGTCCCAGGAAGGCAGAGACGCATGTGCTGGGGTAGGGAGGAGGATGGTCACTTGGCACAACAGACTGCAGATGCTGGGCCTTGCCTGCTGGAAACCCAACACCAAACACCCCTCTTCTACAGACCAAGGATTGCCATGTGCTCACCCACTCTCCCTTCTATGAGCCCCATCTTCACCCCACTCTTTTTCTCCACCCATTCCCAGAAAGGGGGAGTTTATAAAGGGAAAGTCCTTAGCTTTGTCTCCAGAAGGGAACAGCAGATGGCAGATTCTGTGCTCAAATAGACGTTCTTGGATATCTTGGTCTACCTGGGCCAGTCAGGGCTGTCCTAGAGGCAGTAGTAAAAGAATTTCATAAGAAAAAAAAAACAATTAACCTAGCTTTCGTCCCACCCCCAACTTAGTTTTTTATAAATGAATCGGTGGACACCCAACAAGATGGCAGAAATGAAAATCAGACATTTTATTTCTTCCCAGGATGCCCAGCAAGTTAGAATGAAATTTTATTTCATCCAAAAGAGAGGGGTGTGGGTAGAGGGTATAGGGAAGGCAGGCCCGATCACATAGGCCTTGCACACCAGAGTAATAATTTGGGTTATAGCCTCTTTATTCAGTACAGTGTACACTGGAGGATTTTTTTTTTTTTTTAATGCTAGAGGGTTTTAAGTAGGGAATGTGACATGATTGGAGTCACCTTCTGTGGAAAGTACAGGTTAGAGGAAACGAGTAGAAGCAGGAAGAGGAATGAGCTATCACAATGACTTTGTCTAGAGTGGTAGTGGTGGAAATGAAGTGATATATTCTAAATGGACCTGGAAGTTAAAGGGATTGCTATAGATTGAAGGGTGTTGAAGAAACAGAAGCATCAAGAATGACTAGAGTTTGTCTTGCACTGCTGTGAGTGATGGAGACATTTCTTGTGCCAGAGAAGATTGGGGAGGCAGCAGTTGGCTAGGGACTGGGTAGTGGGAAGTCTTGCTCTAGGAAGGCAGAGGGAGCTGGCACATGCTTAGTTTTTTTAGTGATTTGGGAGACAAATTATTGGTTTCAGAAATCCCCAAAGTCAACTGCATCATCTAGCCTTTAAACCAAAATCACAGTGAGGCTGGTGGTGTTGAACAGCAGAGAACCTGTTGGAAGCTCACAATTGGCCCTGGGGTGGGCAAAGACCCTGGAAGGCCCACAGCTAAGCAAGCACCAGGTTAAGAAGGTGCACATAGAACCCAGGTTACCTAGATTCATGAAATAAGCCAATATCCCAACTCTACATTCACCCAATGAAAGTAGCAACCACAAGATGGTAGATTCTAAGGAGATTAGGTGAGTCTATCACCATGACAACATGAAGCCAGGCAGCCTAACACTGAGTGTGGAGTATTTAAAGAGAAACAAAGTGTGTAAACTGGTAAGGAAAGGAGGCACTAGAGAGAAAAGTCTCCCCCAGACAGAGTTCCAAAGAACTTCCAGGCCTGCCCCCGGATTCTAGGGAGGGGAAAGGAGCTGGAGTTTGAATTCAAGCACCAATTTCCAGTGATCCAATCAATCATGCCTCTGTCTAACCAACGGGAGGGGACCTTGAGCATGTCCTGAGTACTAAACAAGTGGAGAATTGGGAGGGATCATGGCCGGAGAAAACATGGAAGCTCTGAGTCTTTCCCACATACCTTGTCCTGTGCATCTCATCCTTCTGGATGTTCTTGAATTATAGTCCGTTCCTGAGGTTTATAATGAAAGCAATAATCCTGTGAGTTACTAGTGGGTTTCCCGATTCTGTGGATGGCTCTAGCAAGTGTTAATAGAACCTGAGAAGGATGTCCTGGGGACATCTGATTTATAGCAAGATGTTTTTGTACAAACAGAAGTAAAGGGGAAAATCTTAACTTGCAACTGGTTTCTGAAGTGAAGAGCAATCTCAAGAGACTGAGTCCTTAACCTGTGGAGCCTGGTGCTGTCACAGGTAGTGTCACAACTGCGCGGAATCGTATCTGAGAATTGCTTGTTGGGTGAGGAAGCCCCCCCAACATGTCCACGTTGGAATTTGGTCCAGGAACCCTTTTTAGCACAAAATACCAGTAAGAATTGTCCTGTTTGCCAATAGAGAGAAGTAACAACAATGACCCCGGGGCAGATTCTCTGACATCTGGGAAATGAAGTTAAAAGCTATTATTTTCTTTAATATGTAAGTGCTGAGCATGTAAAAGTAACCCACATCAAAATTACTAATATTTCCACTTACGGAAATTTATGTCCACAGATATTTGAGGCCTATGGTTAGAGGGCCAACAGAAGCCACCATCAATCACTGCAAAAATGTGTATTTTCAAATCTTCTTTATATAGATCATGACAAGAGTTTGCTATTTGTTATAATGCTGAACTAACATACAAACAATTGACAAACTGAACATTTAGAAATAAACATTTTCAGTTTAAAAATAACTAGAGATTTTTTATAGCCATGTGTACCATTTTGTTATTTGATATTATTTTCCCATATGATACAATTTCACATGGGCTGCCATAAACAAGTCAAAACAACATGAAAGCCAATGACAATTTCTGCAAATATAGGAGAGAGAACGGCATGACACTTCCCACCTTTTCAGACCCTCCAAAAGGAAAAGAAACCAACACATCTGATTTCTGATTTTGTGTCTGGAACAGAAGGATATGTAGGAAGCTGAAGGGTGCTGGCTACAGAGAAAGGTTAATAACGAATAATCGCAAGAGAATGAGTCTTACTAAAATCTTTGTTCTCTTTCACAAAATGTTAGAAAGGATTGTCCAGGATATTAACTTTCATCAGGAATTTGTTCTTTTGAAGTTCCTGCATGTTTGTCTTGCCGGACACAACTTTTTCCCAGGATGGGAGACTCATGAGTGTTTGAATCCATTGATCTTCAGTGAGCTCAGAGCTGGAGTACCACCATTCCTGAGAGGGGTAACAGAGAACGCAGAATTAGTCAGTGCTCTTCAACTTGTGCGGCCAATCAATGGTTAAAGGTCCTTGAGTTTTGAAAACTGGTGAACCCATAGACAAATAATGAATTTTGCTGCCCTAACTAGGATACTGATGCAAGACTTTATAAAGAAACACATAGAAGTCTATGTTCATTCACTCATTCAACCAACACTGAATAGAAGGCACTGTGTTGGGTACTAAGTGATTTTTGCTTTCTAAGACCACTTTATCGAGACAAGCACAACATGCGCACAAAAGGAACACAAAGTGGAAATCAATGAGGGCCTTGAGAGAGAGGTGGAGTTCTTGCCAAAACGGATTTGGAAGAGGGGAGTTTCCACGAGAATTCAAAGGGGAAGAGGAGGTGCTTGCCACGGGACTACAGATGCATTTCCCTCCCCTGTGGTAAGAGTCCAGAATGACCTAAGATGGCCTTCTACGCCTGGTGCAAGTGGACCAGGTCTTTGGCTTCTGGGACTGCCTTAGAAGACACTGAGCACCCCCACCCCAGAGGGATTGTCGGTGGTACATGCTTTGCTCATGTTCAGCCAGCATTTCTCCAATGCATTGCCCTGCGTCTCGGAGAGCTGTAAGGCTGTGTTCAGGAAGAGGTCGCAGTTCTGTCCATCTCCCATGAGGATACAGACATAGGACATCAGGTGATACAGCCTTGGGTAGAAGACAGGGCCAGTGGTAGCTTGTGCCACCAGATTCTCCAAGGTCTAAGGAGAAAACAGTATATTCTGATCAGAAAGAGGTCCTTGGCGGCAACGTTTTTTCCTCCCCTAGGTGACTGGAGGACATTACAAGGATAGAAGCAAAGTTACAGAGACACACGTAGGAAGTAGTGGAGATCAGATGAGGAATGTAAGGCTTCTAGCTTCCGTGGTCCACCCAGACCAAGAATGAGGTGGACATGAGTGGGTTTCATGACAGCTCTTGTTGGCAAACACTTTTAAAAAAACAAAAACATTTTCTTCTAATTAGCAAAGCAATCATTATTCAAAATTTGGGGGGAGGGGTGGCTAGGGGATGAAAAGTACAAAAAATAGGAATCATCCATAAGCCTAGCATCCGGAAAGATATATTTTCAACATTGGAGTACATGGTTTCCCACATTTTTATTTCTCTGCCTATCTCTCTCACACACATGCGTGTGCTCTCTCTCAGCCACCACAATTGGAATCATACTAATCAATGAGTAACACTTGTTTTCCTCATTTAACATCAGATTATGAACACTTTCTGATGGCATGATTCTTTTACATTAGTGCTCACAAATGCAAATGCTGAGCAGAGCCAGGCAGGTAACGTTAACAAACAGTCTACATGGAGCCCGAGAAACAGAGGGGATCATGTCACATTGTAGAAGGTGTCCCCCTCTCTTAGTGTCATCCCTTGTTAACTCCAGCTAATAGCAGTCCATTAGGAATGCAGGCCTTGTATTACCAAATACTGCAATTATTAAGAGTCAGAAGATCAGTTTTTTTTTTAATGGGAAATACTCGAATGTATAGAAATATAATTTCTGACTTATCCAATCATCTTTTTGAAGAGCATAGTCTCTGAGTTTTTTTAATACTGTAAAGCTGAAATTAACATCTTTATAGATCAATTTTTGCTTGCCAGCTGATGACTTCCTTAGGACAATTCCCAGGAGGAAAACTTATTTAGACAGATTATTTGCCTATTTTAGAGCTATCTGCCTGTCTGGTGGCACAGGCGTTAAGTCTTAGGCTATCAAGCTATCGATAGCCACTATGGCATGAGTTTGATCCTGGGCCAGGGAGCTAAGCATAAATAAATAAAATTAAACCTTTAAAAAAATAAGGTAAAATGACTTATGCATACAACCCTCATGCTTCTAGAAAGTTTATGAGATTCCTTTAGAGTGTGAATGTGTTTTTCTCATGTCATTGCTAATATGATGGTCTACAAAGCAATGTCTTACTGTTTTGTAGCTTTTACTACAATATTACAGAAGTGAGATCATAACTATTTAGTCCATCAATCATTTGTTCTAGAAATTAAGCACCCATTGTGTACAAGCTATTGTTCTGTGTACTGTGGAAATGCAAATTTTGAGTTTGCATTAATTTATTTTCTTGCGTTCTTTCTACTTCCATTATGTCTCCCTCCCACCCCTGTCCTCAAGCGTCCTATAACTACTTCCTTCTCCAATTCAAATAAACCACAAATTCCTTGAGTACGGACAATACTTTATTCATACTTATTTTTGTATTTTTAACCTGTACTGTCTTTGAGATAGCTGAGTGTCAGCACATTATGATTCATTAAACAAAGATGTACCTTTTTTAATTGCCTGCTCATTTATCTAATCCAGATTTTTACATATGCCATTGGCCAAAAGTGTGTTACATCTTTTTTTTTTAAGATTTATTTATTTATGCATACAAGCTGGGGTACAGGCCAGAGATGTGGGGCGGCGAGAGGTTCACCAGAGACAGAGCGGTGAGCAGGACAGGCAGATCAACGGAAATACACTGCTGAGGGGAGAAGCAGACAAGGCAGGAGAGGTCTGCCGCACCACATGGGAATCTCCCTGGCCGGGCGTTGGCCGGACGTCGAACTGGCAGTGCCACTGCTGACAGCTCCACAGCGCAGCGCTTAACCGCTGCTCCACGAGGGAGGCCCCAAGTGTGTTACATCTTTATTGGTATTCAATCAATATTTAAAAGTGATAATGACAACCAGTCACTTGTCCTAGGTAATGTGCCTGGTATTTGAAAGGAAAAAGAGAAGCTGGACTAGATTATATAGTGGTCAAAAATCTATTTTTTTCCAAACAATATGAGTTAAGTATATCTGGAATCCCTCCTAAGTATTTTCTTGAGCATTTTTTTTCTATCAAATTTTATACAAAATAGTGCTTTATTTTATTTTCTAAAGATCTATTTTTATTTATTGATGCATACAAGAACTGGGGTGTCAGCCAAAGGTGTGGGGGGGGCAGTGAGAGGATTCACCAGAGACAGAGTGGGGAGCAGAACAGGCTGATCTACTGAAATACACTGCTGGGGGGGGAGGGGAGCAGCGGGCCAGACAGGAGGTCTGCTGCGCCATGTGGGTTAGCTCCCTGCCTGGGGATCAAACTTGTGCTCCAGTGGCTGGCTTGATAGTGCTGAGCTTGATTAGCCCCTGTGCCACCAGGGAAGCCCCCAAAATGCTTTATTTTATACAACAAACTATGTCCATGTTCCAAGAGCCAGTAGGATGTTTTGTGAATCAGAAATATAACTACACATTCTGTGCCAACGAGTACAGATATCCAAGAGCATAGTGATCACAATGAGCCTTTATGTTTTTAGAGGCAGGGATGTATAAACTGGTGTGAACACATGGCAGGAAGAGCTGTTGGGGCTTGTGTGGCACGAGAGCGGTGGTCAGTGGACCCCCATGTGGGCAGGTGAAAGACCTGCCCTCTTCACTACAGGAGGGAAGCAAGACTGACCACATACCAATGTTCAGAGAATCCTGAGTTACTACCCTCCATTGGTCTCACGATGCCTTGTTTTGAAACATTTTAAATGTTTTAATGCTTTAAAATCACCAGCCTCTGATTCTGCTAATCATCTGAAGGAAGGTGGGATCAGGTTCTTCCTTAAATGATGAGAAGTAAGCTCAGCTGACCCTTTGATCTTAGTTGTTAAGATGCTGAGCAGGAAACCCAGGCAAGTGAGTGTAAACTTCTGACCTGCCAAACTGTGAGATAAGTGGTGGATGTTGTTTAAGCTGTTACGTTTGTGATAATTGGGGGCACAGCCATAGAAAATTAATACATCCGTACTTAGTTTTTAAGAGACCAGGCAAGCAATGCCAAGCTGATCCCAGAAGCCGGCCCTTCATCCTCGTGGGGGGCTTGCCCACCCTGGGCGGCAAACTCTGGGCACCTGGTCCAGTTTGCTCTCTCCTGTACCCCAGCACTAGTATTCAGTACATGTTACATGTCAATGAAATATATAAAATTTCTGGGTTCAAATATTTATCTACCAGGATGTCTAGCACAGCAATAACAGTAAAATACTACCTAAAGGCTCTATTCAAGAATAATCTAGCAATATAATTTAACAGTAGATCTATATCTATGAGACAAAATACTAGATTACATTTTAGTAGTATAGAAAACATTTTCATGGCAGGAAATTATCCGTAATATACTTTATTTAATAGCAAGTTTTAAAAATGGAAATGTGTTTGTACACACACACACACAGAGAGAGAGAGAGAGAGAGAGAGAGAGAGAGAGAGAGAGAGAGAGAGAGAAACTCCTAAAAAGTGATGTTTCCATATACTGAAAGTGGCTATCTCTGAGTAGTAAGGTTTTGGGTGACTTATACTTCCTTCTACTTTGGCGGGGGACGGGGTGCTGCCTTCAAAACCCTGTATTACAGCAGCTCATTCAACGTCATTTCATTATAACATTGATGAGATAAAAACAATTCCTGGCCAGGGACACTGTCTCTGTGGGGTCTGCATGTTCACCCCATCTCTTTGTGGGTTTTCTCTTGGGACTCCAGTCTCTTCCCACATCCCGAAGACATGTACATGAGGCTACTGGTGTGTCTCAATTGTTCCAGTGAGAGAGAGAGAGAGAGAGAGAGAGAGAGAGAGAGAGTGTGTGTGTGTGTGTGTGTGTGTGTGTGTGTGTGATGCCGATGCAGTGGGAGGGGCCTGCTGTCAAGGGCTGGACTCCTCCTTGACGCTGAGCTTCCCTGGAGAGGTACCAGAGATCCCGAACTGGAACAAGCAGCTCCCAGAATAAGTGATAAATCAAGACAAATGATTGTCTCGTATTAAAGTGTTCTGGGTCATTCTTTAGAAGTCTGGTGATATTTTGTGACCAGAAATATGTTGTAGGAACTTAACTATTGTTTATCTCTATTACCCATGGTCAAACCGTTTTTTCTATACTTCACTTTGCTTCAAGTCGGTTTCCAAGAACTGATTGATGTTACATGATTACTTACTATAGAAATATGTGTAAATTCTGTAATCAGAACAAATAATTGTCACATGAGCTAGAGAGAAACCATTTAAGGACTGATTTGCACTGGAAGGAAGGGACTAGACCTCACCTTGAGTAGCTCAACGCCACTGTCCTGAGCATTCACAGATTGTTCATCAATTTGCTTTTGCAGGTAGAGAACCTGTGCCTCCATGTACCTACTGATCCCTTCACTGTAAAGAGCCGTTGGAGTTCTTCTGGGCACTAGATTTTTAGCTCTATTAGAAAATAGGTGAAAGTTGTCCCATTCCTGAAGCCTGGCATACCTGCACCGCCACAGGAGGATAGAAAATTCAGTATCATTTTTGGGATTGGCTGATTTTCTTAAATGGATCTCTCTGGAGGTATAGTTTCTAGTACCTGGGCCTCTGGAAGCTGGCTGCCTGCCTGGAGGAAATTACGGTAGTGCCCACCCCCCATTAATGGTTTCAGTGACTCATGGTCAATCATAGTCTGAAAATATTATATGCAATATGGTATTTGGGGGAGGGTGCAGCGAGAGACCATACTCACTTGACTTATACTACAGCATATTGTTATAATTGTTTTATTTTATTAATGGTTATTATTGTCACAATGACTATTGTTATTGTGCCTGATTTGTAAATTAAACTTTATCATAGGTGAGTGTATTTAGGAAAAATACAGTACTTACAGGGTTTAGTGTTACCCTGTAAGTACTGTTTTAGGCATCCATTGGGGGCTTTGGAACATATCCCTGTGGATAAGGGGGAGTATAGACAGTGTGAAACAAGGAAAACAAAGAATTTTTTGATGATTTGAGAGGAATAGAATCTTTGGAACCATTGGGGTAATATTAAACACCATTTACTTAACTCTTTGGACTCTAAAGAGTGAAGCAAGTCAAATGTGGAGCTGTACATTTGAGGGCATCAAGAAAGTGCTCCAATTCCAGAGCAAGATGGCTTAGGCCTGTATGTATCCCATAATGACATTTGGGTCAAGGATGGACCACATATATGACAGTGGCCCCGACAGGCTGTACCATCAGCCCACCTGTGAGGTCTGCATCTGTGGAGCAGCATACCATTTCCGGAGCAGGCGATCTAGGTTTGTGTCATTACTCTGTGACGCTCACACAAAGACCAAAGTGCCCCCATGCAACTTCTCAGGAATTGGCCTGTTCTACTCAGAGAATGGGCTGCAGACTGGCATCATTAGCACCACCTAAATGCTCCTTAGAAATACAAGCTCTCCAGTCCAAGACAGACAGCCCCTGGAGTTGTGGCCAGGAATGTCTGTTGACAAGCTTTCCAGGTAATTCTGATGCCCACTTAAGTGTGACGAGTACTGGCCTAGGCCACAGTTGTTAAAAGAACTGTACAGGTGAAACTGAATAAGAAACTAGAATGACTTTTGAAGTTTAGATTCCTTGCATTTTAACTCTCAGGGGCAAGTTATTTTGACTTTAAATTTTAATTTCTTTGGACTTTAGCAGGGTAAATGATTTTTGGATTTTCATTTTTCTCAGGGAAGAGGAGATTTCTGTTCAAATTTGGGGCTGTTCTGGCTTGTGGTACTTTATACAGAAATATCTTCATATTGACATTTCATCTCATTATAAAATCTCTAAATACCAGACAACATGGCTTCACATATGATTTGAGATGGGAAACAGAATAGGGAATGGCTTTCAGTCTTGGGGAT
This sequence comes from Scalopus aquaticus, assembly GCA_004024925.1. Taxonomy (NCBI): domain Eukaryota; kingdom Metazoa; phylum Chordata; class Mammalia; order Eulipotyphla; family Talpidae; genus Scalopus; species Scalopus aquaticus. The sequence continues at coordinate 58,033 of PVIJ01005084.1, forward strand.
AACTGTGGAAGTAATTTAATGAACCTTCTGGAATTCACTGTTGATCTGCTTCCTTGAAGGTAAGGCCAGAGCTATGGATTTACTAAATTAGAAATTGAATAGGTTAAAGGGATTAAACCCCAGACTTAATGGGTTGATGGGGTGCCAGGGGAGGACTTCTTCCTCACTCCATAAGTTTCCTTCCACATAAGGGTGGTCAAAGTGCCACATCTCTTCCCTGCAGCACTTGCTCCTCCAATCAAAAAGGGGCGGCTTCCTTGGTTGGTGGCTTTGAGAAAGGAATTAGGCATAGCTGGTGTAAATGCTGGCCCTGTCCTTCACGTTAGGGTCAAGGAGACCCACAGGGAGTGCGCTGCTGCCCTTCTATCTGCTGTGTGGTGGAAAGAGGCCAACCTGCTGGGGAAAACCTGCAGCTTTCCAGAACTGCCTACCGCTGAGTGGGCAAGTGTAACCCTGGGGTGTGATATTAGGAAACCCACCTGCCTGCAGATATAAGCCATAGCCTCCAATGTCAGCTCTATCCACAGTGGTTTTCCGTGTGATTAGATCTTGGGAGTAGGTGGGCAAATAATTCCATGAGTGTCCCTCAAAACCCACACCTCTCCGAAGCAAGTACTCTTTTCTTAATCCTCTGCACTACCCCACCATGACATGTGCAAAATCAGTGCTGGTTGCACTGCATAGCATTGAGGTGGTAACACTTTTCTAGTCTTGGTTGAGGGGAATAACTAGATGATCCCCAAAGTGCCCCTCAGTGTAAATCTTTTGATAAGTTATACATAAGTTTATAAGTTATGAATATTTTTCCTTTTTTAAATCTCATAGAACTCATCTTCAGGAGTCAGCATTTTAAATTTGGGGGATATAATGCTATCCAACAAACACATCATTACCAGATTGCTATACATGAATAAAGTCCCAGGAGGATTCCACTGTGGAACTTGAGGATTCTGTTGTCTTCATTTTGGTGTACAAATTCCAAACACTCTTCAAATGGCCTATAAATGAAGCCTAGAAAAGAAAGGACAGGAGAGCTTGGCTGGGGTGGTCATCTCTTGGGCCTGGTAGTTCCAAGAGAACTTCCCTCCTTTCCCACAAGAGAAAAGCCTTAGTCTCTGATTGCTATGAATCCAACGGGCCTGCTGGATTGCAACAATCATGTGTCTTCACTGTGTTTGCTGAGTTCCAGACTTCGTGAAAGCTTGTGCGTATATGATACAATTCCACATCATTCACCAGGCTGAGAGAGGGTTAAGCCAGCCCTTCCCGCTCAAACCTAGGTGCAGCTAGGCCTTCATCTGTGCACCATCTTCCCTTACTGGTATCCCTTTTCAAGATTGGATCTGGGGAAGCGAATGCTCAGGCTGGCCCTTGTAGGGTAAATGAAAGAATAATCAGGATTTTCTGCCCTACCGCCATAGCGTTAATGATAGACCCCTGTGGTCCCACACGCATGCCTGATGGCAGCACCTGAATAGGGTGTGGGTGTGCGTGAGTGGGCGCACCTGGGCCTGGATGCTGAGCCTATAAGTGCAGAGTCAGCAGCAGCAGAGAACAGAGCTGGGCAGCAGAGGATGGTGCGGCGGGGTGCAGCAGAGAGACCACAGGAGAACGCCAGAGAGCCCAGAAAGAGTGAAGATTCTTGGGGGAGGCGGTTATGGGCCTGTCAGCCTCCTGGCCCCCTGCCTGCCCTGCATCTGGCTGCCTTTCTACAAATGCTGTAGAAAAACATTAAAAGCCTGAAAAAGCCACCGAGGGCTCCAGGACTCCTCCTTTACCCGTCTGCCTGGATCATAGAAAACCTGCTTCATGCCTTGTTGGCATTACAGCCCCTCTGATATAATGTGAACACCAAGGACTGCCCCTGGGTATAACCTGAAGGTTATCAAGAAAGAAACTTCCAAGTGCAGACTACCACCAATGCCCGGAATTCTCATGGTAAGTAATCTAATCCTTCATTCTAAAGCACACATTCTCTAAGTGGATCCCACTAAGAGTTAACTACCCTAGTTAAAGGCATATAGTAAGATACTGTCAGCTACTATTACTTGGTATAAATTGATCCAGTACTTTAACCAGAAGTTTATGTCCAACAGTTTCTTTTAGATTCTTCTCTTTGTTGATACCTTATGATTCTTGCATCTTCTAGATGGTTCCTCAGTTCATGCTTTCCCTTTTCCTGATGTATACCTCTATTCCAGTCTGAAATCCAGTGGCCTCAAAGCCTTAGCCTTGACAACTGCCACACCACACCAACACAACTACCCCACCTCCAATTTCTAGTAAATTCCACAGTCATGTTTACCAGAATAAAGCATGATGTCCAGGCAGACAAAATAGAAAAATGCCTTGCTGTAGATGTGCTCCTCTGCTACAGAGAGGTCCCACAGCCACCCCAGCACCTGGATCAATTGCTTGGGTCTATGGAAAAGGAAGGTAATGAGATTAATGGGTGGTCGGGAAGAGAGGATGAAGTTCAGTGCTGGTTTAGTCTCAGTCCTGCTCATAATTCAGGACTAAATGGGAGCCTTAAACAGACTTCTAAACCCATTCTTAAGTCAGACTGCTCTTTGTTCAAACTGTCTTTCAAAGACCTCGATATCGGCGTGACCAGAGTCAGACCAGAGGTGGCCTGCCCTCTATTTTCATTTGCTTCTGCTAGAACATTTCCTTTTCCTTTCCACCTGATTCCCACAGTGAGGAAGGCTGTCTGACTCCTCCAGTCACCCAGACGATTAGAGATGATGCTTGGGAAAGAAGTCTGTGCAAAGAGAAGTGGAACCCAAGAATGATGATTATCAGTCCTGTCATCTTCTTGGAAACCCTACCCTACCCTCCACCCTAAGGCCAGAACACCTAATTCATGTGACTTCCTCCCCCTAATATTTTGGGAAGTGCTTTAAGATAAATACCTGCTTTTCAAGAAGATAGATCTACTAAGCCAGCAGAGGACATGATGGTGTTTGTTGGGATTCCGGAGCAATGCCCACATCTTGTGGGCTCGAGAGCCTGGGAAGAAAACAATTCCATGTATTTCTGCATATTACTTATGTCTGCATGACCCTTCTTGCCCGGTCAGCCCATACCTAAATCAATGGCCAAGTCCAAGTGACCCATTATGAGCTTGATGTAGGTCAGCGTATCAGCCACGTATGATACAATTTCAATGCCCTCGCCTTTCAGGGGGAGGCTGAAGATTTGTTCCATGGCCATGACTTCGTATTTGAACCACATGCCCTGGTAGCCGGCCAGCTGGTGGTGCAGCGAGTAGTCCAGGTAGGCCTTAATGATCTGAAATGACAACCATGAAGGAAAGAAGGGGTCAAGTGAGAGATGGAACCCAAAGCAGAAAGCCAGGTACATCACCCAGTGTTCACAAGTCATCATGTGTTTATCAACATAGGAACAGAGCTGTGATTTGACCAACCCACAGGCTTAAACTGAGAAATTTAACTGGGTTTCTGCTACCTATTTACTGGGTTGCTCAGGACAAGCTTACCAGCTCCTCTTGCCACCAGTCCTTAAAATTTAAATTTTGTGAAAAAGAGAAACACTCACTTGTATGTGTGGTCAGATGACTGCATAGCAAAAAGCCTGAAAAGAGTCACTCCCAAGTATAAATGGTAGTCGCCCTTTTTGGGGGGATGAGGAGATATGAAGGAAAAGAGGGACTTTACTGTTTACATTATGCATTTCTGGGATGTTTAATTTGTTATAACAAGTGTGTGTTGATTTTATTCCAAAAAGATTGGTTTGGTTTAGTTTGGCTTGCTTTCTAATTCTCAGCTTAATTGGGAGATTTAAGAATAGCTGGTTCCTCTTAAGTAACTCTTTAAAATAGTAAAAATTGCTTCAGTCTATAAGTGCTTAGAGCGGGATGGAGAGAAAAATGTTCCTACTAAAGAAGGACTTTATTATTAAAAAAATACATATAAATTGCTTTATGAGATTCAAACAATAGAAATACTGAATCCCTTATGGTGGGAGTGTTGGATGTCGTGGTGGGGGAAGGACTTGGTGAAAGGACTTTTTCAATGGAATTCTTCAAATCTCACAAAATCACACAAATGCTGTGTCATAGGCAGTTCCATGGGGACTTATAAAACCACAACACTGAAATTCCTTTATTCCTGGTTTAGAACATGTTTCAGATAATCCTGCCAGGAGAACAGAATAGCCAGAAGTGGTGCTGAAGGAGACAGAATTGTTGAGCAAAGGAAAAACCCAAAGGTGCAATCAAGGCCAGAGTTTCCTGGATTTGGACCAAGAGAACTGAGTCCAATTACTTCACTTAATGAGGAAAATGCAAAATGATGCAGTTTGCCAGTGGTCACACAGCAGACGAATGGGATCCTAGAAATTACTCCCTTAGAGCCATTCTGGTTCTTTCTATCACACTGCACCATAGACCTTCAACTGCTTTTGAACACCCAAAGGTGCACTCTCCTGGCTGTCCACTCAGTCACAGCCATCTTGTTAACCAGTGTCTTTCATTCACTTTCCGATTTTGACTTTTTCATTTTATCCTCCCTGCCCAGCCCTCCCCAACTCCACCATGTTTTAGGCTATAGCCCCAAGTGTAGAGAACTAAAGCATTTCATTCAATAACTCTTTGTTGAGCCCCTACTATGTGCCTGACACTGTTCTCTAAGAGTCCAGGGGGTAAACAAGGTAACAGACAAGGTCTCTGCTCTTACAGAGCTTAATAGGGGTATTAATAGGGGTCACAGACCACACACTAACAAAGGAAAAAGCAAGAAATGTCAGATGGCAATGAGAGCCACTAAAATAGAGTGGCAGGTTAGAGAGTGAATGAGGGCATGGCTTCAAGATGATAGCCCAGTAAATGTTGGGCTGTGTTCTGCCAGCAGAGGAAACATACAGCTAAAGACTCTAAGAAGGAATTGAACTTAAAAGTTTGGGGAACCAAAAGAGGCCCATCATCACTGGGTCTGGTGATTCAGAGAATTAGCAGAGGAGGACGGGTTATGGGCAGAGGCCCAACCTGAAGGATTTTGTAAAAATTTACGTATCCTGGCTGAGCCAGCCTGGGTCTACTGAAAGGAACTAATGCAGGGACAGACTCCAGGCTAGGAATTTAGGCTCCTCCCAAATTTATAGTGCTACTTGCCCACTTCCATTAATTCTTGGAGAGTTTAGAAAGCTTTTGCCTCAGAAATACCCAGAATTGATGTACTTTTATAACAGTCACTCTACTAAATGAGTTGGATTTACCTTGATAATTTCATGATCTTTTCTCCTGGTTCTTTCCTCATACGAAGACTTCACAGTTTATGACCTAGATAACTGGTTCTCCCAATGTGGTCCCAGGACCCTGAGGGGTTCCTGAGACCCTTTTAGTGAGGACACAAAGAGTTCAAAGCTAATTTCATAATAGCAAAATAGTTACAGGCATACCTCATTTTATGGCAATCCAAGGGCTGTTTTTATACAAACTGAAGGTTTGTAGTATGTGCTCAATTCATGTCATAGTGTCACATTTTGGTAATTCTTGCAATATTTCAAACTTTACTATGTGTGATCAGTAGTCTTTGATGTTAGTATTGTAATTGTCCACCAGGAAAAAATGACTCAGTGAAGGCATAGGTAATGGTTAAGATTTTTTTTAGCAATAAAGGATGTTTAATTAAAGTGTGTGCAAAACTTTGTTAGACATAATGCTATTGCATACTTAATAGACTACAGTGAAATGTAAACATAACTTTAGATGCACTGAGAAATCAAAAAAATTGGGGGGGGTCATATGGCCATAGTCATTTTATTGTGGGGGTCAGGAGCAAATTGCAGTATATCTGAGATGTGCTTGTATTTGTGTGAGAGAAAATAGTGAAAGACCTTAAAAAAAGGCCCACCAAAAAGACTGCTCATTTGTCAAGGTTAGCTCATTTGTCAAGGTTACCTCTGCCTCCCAAATAGTCTCTGGGCTACTTTAGAACTCTCTCGAGCTGTAGAAAATTGACAAAATGAAAGTGATACTTTTTCATAGAAATGTATAGATTTGGTGGAACACAAGTGATTATAGCTTTACATCCATTCAGAAAGTGAACTTCCTTTGGAACCAGTCATAACAACTTATTAATGAGTTCAATAGAACCTTTGACATGACTTCTTTTTGACACCAGTTCTTTTAGTGTGAGTCATAATTTTATCCTTTTAAAAGAATTGTCCTTTAACATTTTCCTTTTTTAACCCTCATTCTTTCATGAGTGTGTAGTGGAATTTTCCAGAGACAAGCTGTGATATTGCAACAAAGTAAAGGTGGAAGCAGATTGAGAGTCAGCTGTATTCTACAAAGTCAGACATTAAGCTATTTGCAAAAATTAATACCTGCCACACTTCTCACTAAATTTTTTCTTGGGAGATTTTCAGGGAAAATGTTACCTATGTTACTATGTAATGGGCTTATTAGTTTTACTGAAATATTTTTAAATGCCTGTTTTTATTTCATATATGATATTAAGAGTTACAGCCCATAGAAATCAAAGCTACTTCGGGTTCCTCTGCAATGATTAAGAGTTTAAAGTGATTCTGGGACAAAAATGTTTGCGACGTGCTGGCCTGGGTAAAACAAACCAGCAAGGAAGGCTTGTATTATGTCCTCATGATCTTGAACCTTGCCTGACTTCAACTAGGCTTTTCTCTCCAAACGAGATTCAGAAATTTAAAAAACAGCTACACGATACCCTACCTGGAAATCATCTTGAGTTTCCAAGGCTGTGTTCACTTGCATCAGAGCGGCCAGGTGGCTAAAATACTTGTAGTGAAAAAAATAATTTAAGTTGTAGATCTGCCACAGCAGGGAGAAGCAGGCGATCTGCCGGTAGAGCTGTGCCAGCCTCTTCTTCCTGTCGGATCAAGTACAAAAGGGGCCCAGAAATCAAGTTTTGTCATCCACATGTCATTGTGAAGAGGCAAAAGTGATCAGAGTCCTCACTGCAGGCTTATGGTCAAAATTGACTTGGGTTGGAGGACTGCCTCCTTTCCTGATTGAGCAGGCCGTGAGTTTTTATCATTTTTCCCACAGCAAAATGGAGCCACAGCATAGGAAGTCCTCGCTTAACATCGTGAGGAAACTGACTTGAAGTGAAATGACATGTAGTGAAGCCAGGTCCCCTAATAACATCTTTGCCTTCTTCTCATAAATATTAAAACCAAATTATTCAAAGACCTGCTATAGCTACTTTGTGATGATTAATGAAGATAATTTGGGTAAATCACCTGTCCCTTGTCAAGGCATAGCTATTGAAGTGAAACTATTTTAAAAGCACATTTGTGTCATTTGCCACATTTGATTCTGATGACAACCTGTAAGGAAGGGAGGAATAATGAACCCCATAGTACAAAAGCAGAGGTGAGACTCAGAGAGGTTAAGTCTCAGAGTCACACGGCTGGAATGTGATGATTTCATGACTCATGCACATCTGTCCACCTCCAGCCCAGCTAGTTCACTGGGTAATTTCCTCCTTATTTGCACACTGCTATCAGGAGTGAGGTCTCTGCTTAAGAAATGATAACCTGCTATTGTCTGAATGCATCCCTCTGAATTCACATTTTAATCCTAACCTCCAAACTGTACTTGTAGGTGGGACCGTCGAGAGGTGATTAGAACATGAGGGTATCACCTTCATGAATAGGATTAATACCCTTATGAAAAAGTCTTACCAGGGCCTCCCTACTGGCCTAGGGGTTAAGAGTCTCTGCACTAGCAACTCTATGGCCTGAGTTCCATCCCCAGACAAGGAGCTAGCTAAGCCACATGGCTCAGCAGACCTCTCCTGTCTCGCCCACTGCTCCCCTCAGCAGTGTATTTCAGTAGATCCTCCTGTTCTTCTCCCCACTCTCTCTGGTGAATCCTCTCATCCCACTATCCCACACCTCTCTGGCCTACAACCCAGTTTTTCTTCACAATAAATAATTTTTAAAAAAGTCCCACAGAACTCTCCTTTCTACCATGTGAGGATATGAGTGTGCAACACAGAAAAGGCCCTCACCGGACTTTGCTAGTACTCTGACCTCTGTCTCCCAGCCTCTAGACCTGTAAGCAATAGACTTCTGCTGTTGATCCATGAGATTTTGTTATAGCAGCTGGAAAGACACACTCCAACAGTAGGATGGAATGTTGTAAGAGGTGGTGAACCTCCTGTGCTGGAGGTAATCAAGGGAAGGATGGATAACCCCCTGTGGTAAAGTTTGGGTTCTTAGTCCTGGCCTCAACAAGCCATTTAATCCTCTATTTTTGAGAAAATGTAAACCTGAACAGCTGGCTGTTCTAATAATTTAACCAAACCAAGAAAGCAAAATATAATTAGAAACATTTATCAAAAAGCAGATTTTTAAATAAAGGTGAGAAAGAAGGAAGTGCTCTCCTAAACATGCGTAAAGAAGTCCAGATACTTCAAATTTGGTCCTTGATGACACTGATTTTGTTTGTGGGAATTATTATTTTCTAAAGATTTATTTATGCATACAAGAGTTGGGGTGTAGGCCAGAGGTATGGGGGAGGGTGAGAGTATTCACCAGAGACAGAGTGGGGAGCAGAACAGGCAGATTGAAATACACGGCTGAGGGGAGCAGCGGGCGAGACAGGAGAGGTCTGCTGCACCATGTGGGTCAGCTCCCTGGTGGGGAATGGAACTCATGCTGCAGTCGCTTCGGATAGCTTCATAGGCTGAGACTTAACCCCTGGCACCACCAGGGAGGCCCATGTTTGTGGGAATTATTTTGTAAAAGTTCAAAGGAAACATGAAGACAAAAATCCCTTTTAATACAGGGTATTTATGAGCAACTCTAACATTAAATATTGCTTCTTATTGTTGCAAGACTTGTAGCAACCTACTCTTAGGAACAGGTGTTCCCATCTCATTCAGAAGCTGTGGGAAGACTGCTACTAGCCTCTCCCAAGATGGAAGAGATGTCTCCTGTCAGCACTCCGGGTCCCAACTAGATGGCATCTCCTTTGGAATGGACCGCTAGATGAGGCCAATATATTTTAAAACTTTCATTGCAGAAAATTTCAAATACACACACACACAGAGTAAAATAGAAAAATACAAGGAGCCACATATATCCAGCACTCAGCTTCAACAACTGTCAACATTCTTACTTCGTCTATCCCTCCACTCATTCTGTTTCTCCTTCACCCACTCCATTATTTTTTATAGTTCTTGTATACATAAAATGTATACAAAATATGTAGAAATATTAATGGTGTAGTCTAGACTGATGGATATTTCCATGTAATCACATGCCTATTGAGATACTTAGGTGGGTGGGAGGGTTTGTCTTTTAGCAAATCACTTCAGGGCCTGCTATTCTGGGGAGGGGCAATACCCAGAACCTTACCAATGAATGGAAAAGGGCTTGTGAGTGGGCCTCCAGGAGTGGTGGTGAGATTCCTGCTGGACCACCAATGGCCAGAGGGGATAGTGCGAGAGGCAGGTGAAGAGGGGGCATTGGAGCTCACCTTGCAAAGGGCTAACGCTTTTTGTCATTTGAACTCTGACGAGAGCTGCCAGGGAATTGTTCATGGCAACCCAGCCCTGGCCTGCACATGCTGCTCCCATTCAGCCCTGTCCCACTGGTCCCCACCCCCACCACTAGGCCACCAGGACTCCTTGTGCCCCCCTACAGGTCCCAGCTTTAGGGCTGACCATTGGAGCAACATGGAGGTTTTTCTCCTTTGTGGAGTGAGATAAGACATTCATCTCTCCCCAGCTCCTTCCCTTACCCTGGAGGTGAGCTCTCTTGGGCCTGCTGATTCACGTAACGAGAGTGTCTATTTTTCTCCACATGGGTCTGGAGAAATAGAGAGATTAAGCTGTAAGGAAAGATTCGGTTGAGGAGCTTCAGTGCCTTCCTCAGCATTTCCTTGGCAAGCACCATGTGGCCCATATTGAAACAGACCTACAGAGAAAAGGAGGGGAAAAGAGAGGGAAAGCAATGATGGAGGACTTGGTTGGGATGTCCCACAACATATATTTTGGAATTCTTTTCCAAAAAAAAAAAAAGGTAATTTATGGCTTAGAAACAACACCCCCTGTGCCTGGCACATTTATCAAGTGTGTGCATGGAAGGATGGTTGAGTGACTAGGATTTGGCATCTTTGTCTACATCATCTAATGCTGAGAACATGTTTACCCATTCATGTTCACTTTTAGAGGTTGGTAGGATGAAACTGGAGGCGATTATGCTAAGCAAGATTAGTCAGAAGGAGAAAGATAAATACTGGGTGGTTTCGCTCGTTTGTGGAATATAGAGAAACAAGCATGAGACTTAAACCAAATCTAGAAATCTGACTGTAAAATGAAGGATGGAGGGCAAAGTGTGAAGAGGGCCCAATGGACATGGCGGAAGACTATGGGTGCCTTGGTAGGTATAGTGTGGCATGTGGTGAGGTGGATCTATAATTCTCAATCATTTACAGTGTTGTAAGACCAATGTCACCTCAATTAAAAAAAATTCTATAATGATGTCAACAGAAAAGACAGGGATGAACTTGTTGCTGGCAAGTGATGGTGGGGAGGTTTGAGTCCAGGGGTTGGGGTGCTGAAGACTGGGGCAGGAGCTAGAGCAGGACATGGGAGAAGGATGTGGAAAGCAGAGGGATGATGACTACTTCTATGAAAAGCCCCAGTGCAAGTAACAGACGAATCATGTTTTAATGGAGTCTTACCTGCCCTTTGAGGCTATAAAACGTGGCAAACTCAAAAGTCTGACTCCAAGACTTTCCCTTCTTGAGAGTTTTCAGCAACTTCTCTCCTTCGTTTAAATACATATATGCCTGCAATGAGCACAAGCAGCAGACAGTGCTGAGTCAGGAGGAAATTAGCCCAAGAGGGGCCATACCCCCAGGCTCCACGGCAGGGAGAGAAAGAGGAAGTAGGAATGCAGGTCCCACCACCATCCACTGCACCCCTAGGCCACATCCTCCGCCCTCTACCTCCTTATTAAAATGGATTTCTTCCAAGTTCTGGACTGGATTTGGATGGTTAATTCTCCCACTGAAGAAACAGGCAATCTTCGTGTCCATCTTTGTCTACTGTGCTATCACTCTAGAGACGAATCTAGAATCTTCCCCTCTCCTCAGGTTGTCACATAAGTCACCTTACCTGATGCCTACCCCCCCCCCCACCATCCCAGGTGATCTCCTCCTTTGATTCATTCCATCCCCAGCTTCCTGACGTCCAACAGTGTCCCCACTGCCCTGGAAATCATCCACATCTCTGTGAGAAACTATACTTCTGGAATGAGTTATGAACCAGCCCCATTTCCTAAGCCAGAGCCGTCTATAAGAGGTAGAAGAAGAGGCCTGGGCCACTCTCCACCTTTGAACTCCTACAACATGGCTAGACAGGAGAATCTTTTTTTTTTTTTCAATTGTTATTTTTATTTGTCTTTTACATTACTGTATATTCCCCGTAGGTTTCCCACCACCAATTTACCCGTGTACTGTCACCATAGTCCCTTGTGCTCCCCTCTCCCATTTTGAGCCCCAATCCTCCCCCCTCTCGCTGATTGTCGCTCTTAGACAGGAGAATCTTGGCACAGTGAGCACCACAGCAAGCTCAGACTTGAAGAGTGAGGCAATATGCCCAAGTCACATGCCACCTAAGAGGAAGAGGTGGGAGGCAGAGAAGGGAGATAAGAGCCCTGGCCCTACCAGATTTTCTTTTTATTGAAGGGGTTACAAATGGCACATTCTAGGGCCTAGTCTGGGGTTCTGCTTCTAATCACCTTCTTCCTGAGCCTTTACCACTCCCTGCAGAGTGAAATGGGGTTACGTACTGCTTTATCACATTGGCCCCCAGGGCTATCTAAACCTCCTCCTGGAACCCACTGGTCATATTCCCCACTTCTCCAATTGTGTGTATGAATTATGTACAGGAGATTTTCATTCTTAACAGATAAGTTGACCCTTGAACAACACAAGTGTTAGGGACACTTGTGCAGTTAAGAATCCATGTATATCTTATATCTCCCCCAAAACTTAAGTACTAATGGCCTGCCGTTAAATGGACGACTTACCAGTAGATGGAATATTTTGTGTTATATGCTTATATACATCATTTTTATAATAAGGTGTTGGAGAAATGAAAATGTTTTTAAGGAAATCATGCTGTTCAAGGATCAACTGTTTTTGAGAGAACTGAGGCTTACATTTTTAATGGTTTAATTGTTAAACTTTACCTAAATCTAAGTTATGAGGGTTGGTTAGCTACTGTGACCCACAGAAAACATAAAATATACAACAGGCCACCAATGTGGACATGAAGGGCTGCAGGCCTGGCCACTCAGGTATGGGAAGATCTTCCTGAAACTGACTGGAGGCAGAGAAAGCAAGACTCAGAAAAGCTTTTCCTCAAATGAGTTCTGGGAAGGTTAGTCCAGTGAACCACTTCACGAAAAGTGGTTTAAGGTCACATAACTGAAAAATGCAGAGTGCCCCAGTTCAGGCCTGACATTCCTGGAGATAGATATGTCTTGGCATATTGAGGTCCTGAAATATCTACAAGATATATCAAGAAAGCTATTTAGCTTATTCGGTTCGGTGTTTCCCCACTTAACGATGAAGCTTTCTGTTTCATTTTAGGCATCAAATTGCTTTTCTAGGGGCATATTACTCTGCAGACTTATTTACAATTAGACTGAAGATATATTCACTAGTGCTTTGGTAGTCTAAAAAGTATGTTTGATAATTAAACACAAAATACATGTAGTCTGAAGCAAGTGAGTCTTTTTGGGAATCACAAAATTAAAAACAGACTTGACCCTATTGAAAGGCCAACAGGTGTTTATGCTCACAAGTATTTGCGGAAGACAGAAGACAAATGTCACCAGGCCATCACTGAGAAAGACTCTGCTGAAACTGAAGTGTTGAGGCCCAGAGTCATTTACATCATTTAGGAATGAAGTATGACACCCCCTCTCCCGGCCTCACCTCTCATACAGGTGGATAATTCATGGCAAGTTTCTACAGGTGACAATATTTTAAATGATGTGTGATGCTAGTTGCAATCTGTCCTAAATTTCTTTCCTCAACTTCAGTTCATATTACCTCTGAGCAATGTGATTTTCAAAGGAGTTGGCAGGAATGGAGACCGTGAATGGAGATCAGGACTCTGTGGTCTGTGAGTTGTCTTAAGGGTAGAAGAGCTCTGGAGAGAAACAACTTACCATATAACTATCACCAAGGATAAGATATGCAGATGCAATTTCTAGGAAGTAATATAAGGCTTTGTTGTTTTCTCCCAAAACCAGAAAATGGTGGGCCAGGGGCAGGATGACAATCTCTAGGATCTCCGCACACTGGCATGATTCCAGAGGGATGATGTCTTCCTCAGATGTCTTCATCTTTGTTATAATGAAGTCCAAGAAACTCAAGATTTTATCTCTGATTTCTTCAGAACTGTCCAAATGCAGAAGTAAATAGGTATAATAACTTGTAGACAGTCTGACTTTTGACATGAAAATATCTTTTAAAACTTTATTCTCTTTAGTAAAAGAGCTAGATAATGACATAGATACTACTGACCAAACTCACCATGCACACCCCCAACTTCCCCCCACCCCGTATCTAAGAGATCAAAGTACTGATCAAGCCAATGATTCCAAAACGCTTCTGTATTTAATGACACTTGTTTATACGCTACATCCAAAACAATGATCCATGCCTGTACCTGAAAGTTTCAGGAAATATGTCAAATTTCTTAGGAATCCCTATTTTGAAAGAGGTGCTCTCTTCTTCAGCTAGAAAATAAACAAACGAGTTGTATGAGTCATGGAAATAGTCCATGTGGTAGAGATGTCTCGTGTCCACCAAAGACACTTATTCTCTTTTCACTTATAGTTGCTACTGCCCAGCCAGGAGCTACACCTCCCAGTCTCCAATGCATCTTAAGTGAAGCAGTGCATTTGGTCTGAAAAGGGAATTCAATCAGAGATAACATATCATCTCTCAGCTGAGATGGTTGGGTGTCTTCTCTACCCTCTCCTTCCACAGCAAAGCAAATAATTTTAAATGACTAAGGGATAACAAACCATGAGACAGAAGGAGCCTGTGCCCTTGATTTACTGAATGCAAGAAGATTTGTGAAAATTCTCATTGGATCATCACATGTGCAGGAGATATATTATCCAGGCAGTAAGTCATTGAAATACAGCTTCAGTTAATAAGGTTTGCTCTGTAATAACTAAAGCTACAAATTAACAAGTCTAAAGAAAGTGACATCAGTGTCTGGGAGAGATATTTGAATGTTCCAAAGATTGAATAAAAGGCAGAAAGCTTGAATTTAAAAGCTTCTGTCTATCCAGACATCAGTAATTTAGAAAGTTCCATAAAAATTTTAACATACACACACACACACAAACACACACTGAGACACTATTCAGGAAAAAGGAAGCTCAGGGGTAACTGGCAGTGCATGAGCTCAGGATAAGATTGACCTAAGACATAATAGAATCTGTCACTCATTCTGTGGCAGTGGACAAGTTAAATAACCTTCCAGAACCTCAATTTTCATGTCCATAAAAAGAAAATAATCTTCTACCTGGAGGGTTGATGTGAAGATCAAATGAGAATGCATATGAAATGGAGAACAAATGAGATAAATATGTATTTTGTCTATGTGCCTACTACTAAAGTGCCTACTATGTGTTAGGCACTTTACATACATTTTCTCCCATTTTTAAATAGCCTTGCAATATAGGAGTGCTCTCTGCTTGCCCAGTGAGATTTAGCCCATAATCACCGAGGTCCTCTGACTTGACTTTTCAGCCCATGGGGTCTCCCTGATCACCCCAGTGAGGGCTGACATCCATGACACCTGCAGTAACTGAACCCCCAGGCCTTTGTACCTCTTGAATCCTCTACTCTCTTTTTCCAGACCACATGACTGGTTTCTGTTCTTGTGTGTAACTTTTTAATCCTTCCTTCTCAGAGGATCTTGAATCCTTGCCCTGGACTCAAACCCTCTTTTCTGGAGGCCCGACCTGCTTAGCTCTGGCTAATTCTCTGCCACTCCTGTTCTTTTCCTGAGAAAACCTTGTTTCAAACGAAAAAGGATGACAAAGCAACAGTGTTCTAATCTGTGAGAGGTTTCTCCTTTGGGGAGGTTGCTCTTTCTCCCACTTTTTCACTTCAGATTCCATTCCCAACACCTTGAATTCCATCCCCTGGTATGAATGAAGCAGGATCTGTTTAATCCCTCCTGACATTTTAATTTGATCTCTGGGTCACACCCTACTTACCCAGAGTCCTTATCCCCAAACCCTCTCTGCTAGTGGCACAGTGAGATTGGTTCTGCTGGACTCAGTGACTCACATATTCCCCAACTTTTCCTACCCCCAGTGACCTACTCTGCTGAAGTGTCATCACTGGTTGTGCCCTGGCCCTTAGGTCTAGACCACCTTTCTAGGTCTAATCTCACATTCCCAGGAACAGTTAAGACTAACTAGGAATGATGTACGTTTACTTTGAAATTCATGGGACTTAGCCATCTTCCGGATGGCTTTCAAATCCAAAGCATTGAGCCGAATGTTGACGGTGTAGTGGTGATAGGGAATGAAGTCCCCGCTCCGGCAGTGGTCACATCTGTGGGCGTCTTCTTCTAAGAAGCGGGCACATTTCAAGTGCATGGCTTTCTTCTGGTCCTTCAGCCACAGCTCATAAGCTGTTTTCTGCATGATGGGTCTACAGAATCGAATGATGTGGCACTCAATCACTTCGCTTTCCAGTTCAAGAAGCTCTTCACTTGCACTGTGAGCTAGAGGGAGCAGAAAGGGTTTTCAGCTAAGCGGTGGACAACGAGTCAGTTCCTAATACTTAATTGTGATCAGTTCTTAATATCAATGTGATATACATGCGCCTTTATTTTTGCTTAGAAGAACGGGGGTGTAGGCCAGAGGTGCAGGGGTGAGCGGACTCACCAGAGAGAGAGTAGAGAGCTGAGCAGGTAGATCTACTGAAATATACTGCTGAGGAGAGCAGCAGGCGAGATAGGAGAGGTCTGCTGCGCCATATGTGAGTTAACTCCCTGGCCAGGGATGGAACTCAGGTGGTGATAGTGCTGAGACTTAACCCCTATGCCACCACGGAGGCCTTAGATGTGCCTTTAACTGAGAGCCAGTAGAGGTCCCTTCCAGCTTTACTCACCCATGCCAGCAGTGGTCTTCAGGAACTGGGAGCGATAGTTGACCTCAAACGAGGGTGAATTCTGTCTTAGGGCCATTCTGAGCTCTTTGCCACTCCGGAAACAGTCAAAGACGTTGGATTTTACCAGGGTCGCCAGGGCATTGATCATCATCTTCATGTTCCAACAAGGGAGGACTTCAAACAGAAGCTCTGTAGTGAAGATCTGGCCAATGATAGCTGCACATCTCACCAGCATCTGCTGGGACAGGCTCATGCTATCCAACTGGACCAGAGAGATTTCTGCAAGTGGAAAGCCACACAGTAGCAAACTAGTCATCTGTCTTTATCAGGTACATTCCAGAAATGGATGACCACCCTGCTCTTCTGCTCCTATTTACAGAAACCTAGCCAAGCTAAGACAAAGAAAATATTTGCTTAGACCCTGCTTCAGAGATGGCATTTGTGCTGGGAAGTCAAAAGATGCAGATGCTGTGGTCTAAAACTATGCATGACATAATGGCCACACAAAAGTAAGATGGATTTTGAGGGGTTCTGATGTTCTCTAAAGTGTGACAAGGGCATGTAAGGAGAAGAGAGGTCATGGTGGGTCACTGTAGTCAGAGGGGGAGGGGATGACCCCTGTTCTATGTCGACTTGGCTAGCTCTTCCTTCTCCATCTTCCTCACTGACTATTCTCTTTCCCAGAACCTCCCAGCAATAAGGCTCTTCTCTCTCTGCCTCAGAGAATCATTTATTCTTGTGACAATCCATTGGCATTGTGCTCATGGCCAAGTGTTGGAGTTCAATCAAAATGTCTTACCTAAGTTCAAGTATCATTGCTGATGTGGCTTCCTAAACATCTTGACCAGGAAGACCTCACACTTAGGAGCAACAAAATTTGAATTTCTCAACTTGCCCACACCACACTGTAGAAACCAAGCTAATCCACCTCCCTACTTTAGTAGACACAGTGAACCACCACAAATGATGCTCCTTTGAAGGCTGAGACACTTGAGGTTTTTCCACATCATCCTAAACATTCAAATATTTATAGATGTCATGGAATCGAATTTAATTCATCATATAACATCATTTGGGAGTTATTTTTCTTTAAAGAATCACAGCATATCTCTGATAAAAATTCCTGTATTTGTCACTTCTTATGAAAAGAGATGGTAGAAAATCAGCATTAGATTTTCTCTCTCACTATTTGGTTTCTGTTTAATTGAGAAAGTAATATACCTTGTTCTTTATGCAGCTTAACAAAACTTTGTTCAAATCACATTCCAGAGCATGCACAGGGGAAAGTGAGTCCTAATTAGAAGCCAAGATCCCACAAGACTGCCATGGAGCCTTCCCACTGCCTGAGCTGACACCATCATCTGTTACTAGCTTCCTTTCTTCTCTTTAGAAAGTCATCCTTGACTGAGCAAAAGGGGAGTCTCAGTACTGGAAAACGAATGCCAGATCAGATTTTCTTTACCTTTCAATGATGCTGGTGGTGACAAGTTTTTCAATCTGACACCACTAACAAGGTTACAGATTTCTTCATTTCTCTGCTCATTATGGCGAGTAAAAACTTGTAATTCCTCAGTTGGCTTAGCAAAATTTTCTATTGGGGAATAAAAAGGAAGAAGAACTGAGAGGCTATCCTGTCATCATCCCAATTTTCCAATCAGTTGGAGATGGAGCTCATAGGACAAAGAGCAGGCAGAGGTTTGCTTAGCAACCATTCTGGAGGACTGCATTTTAAGTAAACCTAATTATAAAAATCTAAATTTACTAAAAATGTTTTGCCTCCCCTCCCCTCCCCAAAAGGATTGTATGTCTTCCATAGTATATGCAGCTTAACAAAAATTTGATTCAAACATTATCAGGATGTATCTTACAGTATATAGCAACATGAACTTGCATGGCCAATAACCCACAGATGCAAAAAAAGTTTCGTGGGGCACTGTACTTTACTTAAGACATGGTTATTATCAGAAAAAGATATTAAAATGGTGAGGCTTAAATAGTAAACTTCCCAATAATTTTGTCTCCTGGTACTCCAAAATTCATCACTTATCTATCCCTCAGTCATTCACGTAGTACTTGAGTTGCAGACAGCAATAGGTGATATGGAAATATGTAGGTATCATAGCTAAGTTCCTGATGTCTTTGAGAGATAAGTTGTGTACACAATGAGCTAGACTATAAGGTGGCACATGTCTCACAAACACAAGTGTCAGAGAATTCATATCAATTTAGTACATAATTATTAAGAACTCTTTACGCACCATTGACTGTGAAGGCTATACATATGGCTAATGCTTCCAGACCTCAAGGAGCTTCAAATCTATGGGGATAGATGTTTGAGGAACTAATCATATCAGTAGGAAGAGTAAATTAAGAACTGAAGGGCAAAGAGTTGTTGTGGGAAGAAGGAATATTTAATTCAGATTTGGTGGACCCAGAAGGGCTTCATGGAAGAGGAAGCATTTTGATTGAAGCTTGAATGATGAAGAAATATTCCAAGTACAAAATAGAGAGGGTGATCAGAGCAAAAGTATGGAAGCTGAGGACTGGTCAGAGACATAAGGAGATGGGTGGGAATAGGAATAGTTCTGGATTAGGGGAGCCAAGTGAGAGTCACACACTAAAACGAGGACCAGATGGGGGGTGTGTGTGTGTGTGTGTGTGTGTGTGTGTGTGTGTGTGTGTGTGAGAGAGAGAGAGAGAGAGAGAGAGAGAGAGAGAGAGAGAGAGAGAGAGAGAGAGAGAGAGAGAGAGAGAGAATATTGGGGACAGGAGAATGGGAATCAAAGCTATGATGATCCATGCTCTTGCATGTTTTTTTTCCCCTTTCCAGGACCTTGCTCTCAATCAATATTAACTTTAATCACTCAGCCAGATCTTATATTCTACTGTTGGAAGACAATCAGCAGTAGATAAATGGATAATAGGAAAATCTTTGTTTAAAAAGATTTATGCATACAAGAACTGGGGTATAGGCCAGAAGTGTGTGTGGGGGTGGGGGTGAGAAGATTCACCAGAGACAGAATGGGGAGCAGAACAGGCAGATTGACTGAAGTACAATGCTGAGGGGAGCAGCGAGCGAGGCAGGAGAGGTCTGCTGTGCTATGTGGGAAGCTCCCTGGCCAGGGATCAAACTTGTGCTGTAGTGGCTGTGGATAGCTTCATAGTGCTGAGACTAAACCCCTCGTGCCAAAATATTACAATGTGATTGAGCTGTGTGAAAATAAACACGGTGATATATAATAATGTGAAGGTAAAGGGGAGGGGAGGCTTTCTTGTGGAGTATGGTCAAAGAAAGTGGCTCTGAAGAGGAAATGCCTCAGTTGACAGAGGGAAGGAAGCAGCTGTGTGAAGCACCTGCAAAAAGGAAACAGCCCCTGTGGCAGAAAGGAGCCACGTGTGTTGGAGGAGCAGATGGGGGTAGTGAGGCTGCAGCACGTTCATGGCGCCTGTGCAGTCAGAGAGGCGTGTGGGAGTCTGATCTAGCAGGAATTTCCAGTTCTGGCTGGAAGTTTGGATTTTATTGTAAACTCAGTGGAAAGGGTTTTTTTTTCTTTTATTTATTTTGGAAAGTTCAAAGTTTACCAAAAGTTAAGAATAACAATGTATTCCTTATTCAAACTTATCTACTGTTAATATTTTGCCCTATTTGTTTTATCCTTTGTGCTTTGAAGTGTTTGAATCTAAGTTGCATAATTCATGCCCCTTTACCCCCAAATAGTTTACTCTGTATTTCCTAAGAATACCAACATTCTCTTATATAACTTGAGTACATTTAACATTTAGCCATGAATTCAGAAAATTCAACATTGATATAATAACTCCCTATAAT
The DNA here is from genome assembly GCA_004024925.1 of Scalopus aquaticus. Lineage (NCBI taxonomy): Eukaryota > Metazoa > Chordata > Mammalia > Eulipotyphla > Talpidae > Scalopus > Scalopus aquaticus. The sequence goes on from PVIJ01005084.1 coordinate 78,033, forward strand.
AACTCCCTATTCCAATTTTGTCAATTGAATCAACATTGTCCTTTAACATTCCTTCCTCTTCTTGATGGAGGAGATATAACTCCCATTTCCTAACTCAAGGATGAGGAAATGGGGGGGGGGGTAGAAGGAATTAACATAACCATGAGCACAATTCCTAGGCACCAACACTCAGTTACAAAACATAGGCAGACACTAGACTGCAAAGATATGGAGATTGAGCCCATTGTAGACTCTCAAGTCTCTTTTCTCATTCTAGCTAGCCAGCGGAAGGCTCCCCTTCCTCAAAGGTGAGCCCTTCCCGACAGAAATAAGAGGATAAAAGCCCAACCTTCCCCCACATAGGGGCAGCTCTTTCTGCCCCCTTGTGTCTGTGCAAGTGTCCTATGCTTCCTTGACCCTTTTCCTAATAAACCTGTTCTTTACAACTGAGTCTTTGCCTTGTGGAGAAACTTGCCGCGTGCCGTCGAAGGGAGCTCTGGTGAAACCTTTCCCAGGGTGATCCCAAGGATCCCGCTCCGCTCTCTAATCCATCGACTCTAAAACGACATCATTCTAATGTCGGATTTGTCTAGGATCATGTGTTGTATTTAGATATTTTTATTTGGGAATGAAATATATATAATGCACAATTAACCATTACTACATTTACAACTCAAAAGCATTTAGTGCATTCACAAACTTGTGCAGCCAGCACCTCTCCCTAGTTCCACATATTTTTCACCACCCCAGAAAACATGGAAGGATTATAATCAGGGGAGTCACCTGATTGTTTTCTAAAGAGCTCATAACAGACACAAAGTAAATATTTGTTGAACAAATAAATAAATGAATAAATAAAATGAGGGAATATTATTGTTCTGCAGTTTTGTTTACATTTGCATATTCCTTCCACTAATTCATGGACTAACATGTTATTATCAAGTCTAAAAATGTTCACAGAAGTCATTGTCCAGTACTATTGGTTAGGGAAAGCTTTCCGTTTTTGAAATCATGATTGTCCAAAAAGGAAAATCTTTCCATTAAAAAAAGATTAATTTTCTCAATATTTTTTAAAAAGAAACAAACCCTCAACTCTGACCCTGCTCGTCTCTCAGATCACCACCCATCTCATTTCTCCTACATGTGACCCAGCTGACCTTGGGGTCCTTCAGTCATGTACTGTGCAAGTAACAGATGCAGCCATAGATTGAAACCGGTCATGGAGGAATATAGGCATCCAAACTTTATTCATTCACTCAGGAAACAAGGGCATTTTCAGGGAGCAAGAGGAGTTTTTGTCTGTGAAATTTTCCTCCTTGTCACCTTTAGGTGGTGATTTTCTGATATATATAGAAAACCAGCAACATGGGTGCCTTTATCACGCTTCAGCATGATGCTCATTTTATATCTACATGCTCACTCTTGAAGTTAGTCTCAAAGGAAAAAAGTTTTTATTCTATAGGCTTCGTGGTATGAATGCGCACAGCACTTAATTCTACCAAAGCACCATCGCTTAACTGAATCACAAAAAAGTGAACAAATCTTCTCCTATGACTCCTAGTAGGTACTGCTAAAAATCCTGCTGTTACATATAAAACAAACCTAAAGAGATGTGGAAGGTGGAGAAGAGGCAGACTGGAGAGGGACTTCTGAAACCAAGTAACAAGACAGCAGTCAGTCTCTTGGGTTTTCTTTTTGCCTCATCCCCAAGACCTGGAACTGAAGCACCTGGCAAGCCAGAAACAACACAAATTGCAAACAAAAGCCTGTTGCAGCCAAAGGGTCAGGAAAGTCCCACAATCTGTGATTTTGAGGAAACTATACCTCTGTAGAATCCTATATTCAGCAAAAGTATCCTTCAGGAATGAAGGGGAAAGCAAGATATTCTCAGCTAATGAGAAACTAAGGGAATTGAAACCAGTAGCCTACTCTTAAAGAGTAACTTAAGGGTGTTCTCTAAACAGAAGGAAACAATAAAAAAGAAATATTGGAATATCAAGAAAGAATGAACACAGCAAATGAAAATATGGTTAAATGCAGTTAGCTATAGTAAATTTCCCTTCTGAGTTTTAAAAATTATGTTTGCAATTGAAGCAAAAATTATAATAACTCCCTGATATGGTCCTAAATGTATACAGAGGAAATGGGTTAAGACAATTATAAACAGTAGAGGATAAAGAGATGTAAAAAAGGGATAAGACTTTTAAACTTTGATCAAAGTGGTAAAAAGTGAACAGTCATAAGTTATGTATACATAGTGCTACATGTTTGTACAACTACTAAAAAAAGTTATACCTTTGTACTACTACTCAAAAATACTATATATCTATAGCATATCTATACATATATAGAGAGGTAGGTAGATAGATAAGTCAAAATAGAATTTTAAAGAATATTGAAATACCTCAACGAAAGGTAGGTGAAATAAAATTTGAGGCACGAAAAACAACAAAACAAGTGAAATGTCAAATTTAACACATCAATAATTACATTAAATGTCTAAATATACTAATTAAAGACTAAAATCACCAGAACGGATTTGAAACATGATTCAACTATAAGAAAGACACATCAAATGTAATGAAATAGGGAGCCTGAAAGAAAAGAATGGAAAAAGATATGCCATGCAATTATTAACCTAAAGAAAACAGAAGTAGCTATGTTAATATGTTGCAAAGTGGACTTTGGCGCAAAGAACACAACCAGAGACAAAGAGGAATGTCATAAGATATTGATAGAAATATCAACACTCCAAGAAAAATAGCATTCCTAAATGTTTATGCATCAGACAAAAGAGTTAAAAATATATGAAATAAAATCTGTTAGAACTAAAAAAAAAGTCATGTCCACAATTACAATTGATTTTTTCAATCTTCCCCTCTCAGCGAATAAATGATAGAATAACTTAAACAGGAAATTAATCCAAGATATAGAACTCAGTAACACCAAGAGGATACAATCAACATTTCTACAACATTCTACCAACAAAAGCAGAACACACATTACGTTCAAGAACCTATGTAACATTGACCATAACATTGAGCTATAAAATAAACATCAACAAATTTAAAAGCATTGACACCATTCAGCATATGTTCCCCAATTACAATGAAATTAAACTAGAAACCATTAACATAAAGATAACAAGGATAGCTTCAAATACTTGGAAACTAGCAGCAAACTTCTAAATAATCCATGACAAAACAGAAAATCTCAAGAAAATTAAGGAATCCATTAAACTGAAAGAAAATGAAAATATAAAAACTTGTAAGATTGAGCTAACACAGTAGTGAAAGGAAAAACTGTAGAACTAAAATGTGGGCATTAGAAAGAAGAAGCATCTCAAAGCAATCATCTAAGCTCCCACCACCAAGTAGAGCAAATTGAAAGTCCAAGCAAGCAAAAGGAAGGATATACTAAGAGCAGAAGTCAATGCAATTGAAAACAGAAACAAAAGAGAAAATCAATATAACAAAGAGCTGATTCTTTAAAAAGATCAAGCTTGACAAATAGCTAACAAGACTAATAAAAAAGAGAAAGATAGCACAAATTACCAGCATCACAAATGAAATAGCACCTACGTGTCAGTGAAGGCTGTGACTGGTCTCCAAATAACAGCAATTAAATAGCATAGGTGGCATTAGAGCTCTGGACCTCTGACCCCAAGGCCAAATTTTTCTCTTGATTGCATCTTATAGCTTTCTTTCCAAGGATGAGATGATTATCTCTTAACCTTCCTGTGTCTCCTTTTTATCTAGACATAGTTTATTTTTATTTCTTTTGGGGTGGGGGAGTGGCAAGCTTATGAATTTTTCTTCTATCACTGCCAGCTCTCTAGAAAAGTATCTAGTATCTCCGCCACAAACCTTCCCTCATCATCCTCACTAGCCTTCATCCTCTATGTTCCAGTTTCTGTCCTTAGCCCATTCTCCAATCCCAGCACCTCTCCCTTCACTAAAATTATTTTCCGAAAGATTCCAACTGACTTCCTTCATGCCATGATTTCAGATTTCATCCTCACATATGTGTCTGTGGCATGAGAACCTTGTTGACAATTCACTTGGAACTAGTAATTTTACTTTTGGAAAACAAGGAAGACTTCTCCCTCCCTTTCCCCACCAATACCATCTGAATTCCCCTTCAGTACTGGTTCCAGGTTTTAAGATGCCCCCATATTCTTTTATGTCTATGTCAACTATATGTTCTTTCACCCAAGCTCAGTGAGTCCAAGCAATGCTAAGTTCCCCTCACAATCCGGGACATCAGGTTCAACATTCCTTCCCAGACCACTGACCCACAGGAAGTGTCAGGATGGCCACTTCTTGCCACTCTGCAAAAAAAAACTGAGTGGAAAGGTCATCCCTGAAGAGACTTACTGAACAAGTTAGTCCAGGTGACATTTGTCTTTTCTTCATATTCCACTGGTTGGAAAACAAGTGCCCTGTGTTGATCGAGGTTTTTAAGCAATTCTTCACAGTAAAATGGAATCCCACAGCTCCCCTCCACCAGGTACCTGAAATGAAAATGACGCAAGCTGTTTACATCCAAAAACCACCTTTTAAGAAAGAAACATTTGAATCTTCTTAATCACTTGAAAGTAATCTCTTCTCATTTCCCATTTGCTTCAGATTGTTTTCCATTTGTGGAGATTGCTCTTTATTCTTTTTCTTTCCATTATTAATGACATAAAGCATTTCCATCTCTCCAAAGCCAAAAGTAAATATTAAGGTACATCTATTGTCTTGTCTTGCTATCCTGCCTTGCCTTATAAGGAATCACTTTAATTCGTTTCTGGTTTATCTTTTCTATGTTCCCTTTAAAAAATATTGGCCAACAACATGGATGTCACTAAAACTCTAAGAAGGGGCCACACAAGGAAAGGTGAGCAGCACCCACGCTCCCAGGCATGAGGAAAGAGTTTTTTGAGGGGCCTCCCCGGTGGCGCAGCGGTTGAGCGCTGCGCTGTGGAGCTGTCGGCAGTGGAGACGCGGGTTCGACTACCAGCCGGGGAGAATCCCACATGGTGCGGCAGACCTCCCCTGCTTCGCCCGCTGCTCCCCTCAGCAGTGTACTTCTGATCTGCCTGTTCTGCTCCCCACTCTGTCTCTGGTGAACCCTCTCACCGCCCCACGCCTCTGGCCTGTACCCCAGCTTGTATGTATAAATAAAATAAAAAATCTTAAAAAATAAAAAAAAATAAAAAAAAAGAGTTTTTTGAAAGGAAGTTGCTAAGACCTCAAGACTGAAATAGACTACTCACAAGTCCAGTTCTTTGGGGATCCCCTGGACATTGAGGTCCAGGCAAGCCTTGTTGCGAATGTCCTTGGGTTGCACGGGCCCAAGGTAGACGTAGGTGGTGTTCCTGTTCTTCATTATGGCACTGGCAGCTTCACAGGGGATGTTGATGAAGGGTGACAGAGACATGATGATAAAGATAGGAACAGTTCGGATAAGCTTCTCCATAAAGGCCCAGGAGGTGGTATCGACAAACTGGCTCTCATCGATAATGAAAATAATCCTTTCCTCTTTCACTGTCTGGGCAAGGTAGAGAAACAAAGACACATACTGTAGGATTTCTGGTTTCTATACATGTATTTGACAGGTATTCGTGTGCCCTCATTGAATTTGGTGCTAAATTAAATTGTTTCTAAGTTGGTTTTTTTTTTAAATCAATTTAGATTCACTAACTTGGAATTTGTGGGATTTGGAACAGAACTGAAATGTACTATTATTTGGTCACATCTTTATGTAACTATAATGCAATTTTTAGTCTGGACAGGGTTGCAGACAGGTAAAAGCAGTCATTACATAAAAATATGTTTACTACAAATCATTTTAAACTATTGACAAATGAAGATCTCCTGGAGATCTCCTCTTCACATATGTATGCGACCAACATATATTCAGCACCTAGCTACTGAGAACCCTCTGGGTTAGGTAGTGAATACACAGTGTAGAAAGGAATCTAATCTAGTCTTTGCTCTGCTGGCAGTTTATGCTATTCTAACTTTAACTCTGGTATATGTTACATTTAAAAACAGATCACATTCGCCACTTGTTGGTAGACTACACTTTCCTAACTAGTCTGAATTCTTTATTCACGTATATTAAGCATTTGTTGTGCATCTACTAGAGTAGGTGCTGTTGTAGGTGCTGGGAGTACAGTGTTAAACAAAATATAAAGCCAACATTTTAGTATTGACCCCTTGCATTTCCATGATGTGAGGTGTCTAAATGGAAAAAACCTCCGTTTCTCACCACTCCAAACTACTCTTGACTTCTTCTGGTTCCCTTTAAGAAGAAATTGGGTCAACCCATTCTTTCCATGTTTTTAAAAACAAAAGCAGTGACAGTTATTTTAAAATGACAAATTTCATAATACAACCACTAGGAGGTGCTATAATTTGCCTATCACATATACATAACACGTCTGCACTCATAGCCCTGTTCTGTTTTGAGATAGCATTTCACTCACCCTGTGAACATTTTAATTAATGGGGATATTAGCATTACTTTGTTTTGTTTTTGATTGATACTTTAAAAGTATGAAGTGGGCCTCCCTCGTGGTGCAAGGGGTTAAGTCTCAGCACTGTGAAGCTATTGGCAGCCACTGCAGCATGAGTTCAATCCCAGTCAGGGAGCTAACCCTCAAGGTCTAGCAGACCTCTCCTGTCATGCCTGCTGCTCCCCTCAGTAGTGTATTTTAGTAGATCCACCTGTTCTGCTCCCCACTCTGTCTCTGGTGAATTCCCTCAGCCCCCGACACCTCTGGCCTACACCCCAGCTCTTGTAAGCATAAATAAATAAAATAAATCTTTTTAAAAATTAATAAAATATGAGGTGAAAATGTAAGTTTTAGTTGTGTGGTAGTCTTGTCAGTGAGTTATTTGTGAATTGAGGAGTGTAAAGCAGGAATCAAAAGAGGTGTGAATTCAGTAGTACATCATTGACCCCAGTTTCTTCATATTTAATTTGTGGAGATTGAACTCTCTCTAATGTGAGTAAAAGTCAACATTTGCCATGCATTTTCGATGTCTTGAGTACTTTGAGATGCTCTTTACATCAATTAAATAATTTAATCCTTTCAACATTCACTGGAGGTGGTGCTATTGAATATCTGTTAAGAAATTTTAGGCACAGAAAGGTTAAGTAACTTGCCAAGGTCCCACAATGATGGAAAGATTGTCATAGGATGACGTCAAAGCAGAGTTTAAAGAATGGTTTCTGAACTAGGTTGTACATCAGAAACAACTGAGACTTTTAAAACAAAGGCAACCAACTAAACAGAGTCCTTAACCCAAACCAATCTCTTCTGAATCTTTAGGGGTAAAATTCATCACCTCAAAAATCCAATTTTTTAAAAAAGTTTGTTTGCAAACTTGTTACTCAAAAAGTCCAAAGTCTGACATTTAGGAACTGCTGACATTGCCTTGTCAACAGTATTTGCCTGGAGGGGAAGAGGAGGAGACTGTATCAGAAACTTAATGCAATGTCACACACTTGTATTGATCCTTTGCATGTGTTAGATACTCTACTGATCAGTGATGATTAAGAGGTTCCTTTTCTTTAAGAAGCTCAATCTCCTGAGGAGGGAAGACATGTATATAAGTAACAAATTGTGACAGAGTGTGGTAAATACAATAAGAGATGTGTTTGCAGCTTTATAGAAACATAGTAGAAGAGGCATTAGTCAAGTCTAGTGATTTGGGGATGTCCTCACTAAAGAGAATATTTTGAAGAATGAGTAGCAATTCTCCAGGTTAAAAAAATAATTTTGGCCATTATCTCAGCACTGGGAATTATTTGGATGGTATTAAGTTTGCATTGGTGCAATTTGCATATATTCTGATGGTTTCATTGAGGATAATTAGAATGGGGAATTACAAGGCAGAGAGATTAGTTGGAAAGCTATGGAAACAGTCCAGGAAGAGATCGAACCTGAACTACAGCAGGCAGCTGAGAAAGGGGAGACTCCAAGGTGGCTTGCAGTCAAAATACTGGGACTTGATGTGGCCACTGGTGAGGAAGGGAGCACAGATAACTTTAAACGATGCATGAATGAATTTGCCATCAACTGAATCAAGGATCAGGATCAGGATGAAGAATGGGCAATGGAAAAGGGGAAAAATGGATTTAATGAGCTAGGAAAAAAATAACTCATCAAGACTAAGTTTTTATACCCAAGAAGTATGTATAGACTATTCTTAGAAATGTGGTTCTGGTGTTTTTAAGAGAGGTGGGGACTAGAATATTAATATGGTGATTATTAGCATACAGTGGGTAGTCATGACAATACTCAGAGAGATAACATTGGGTGAATGAGACATAATCTAGTCACTTCAACTGTACAACCCTGTGAGCTAGGCATTCAAACTTTCCTTATTATAATGACAAAACAGAAGTATAGACAGGTTAAGGCTACTTGCTTAAGGCCACTCAGGTAGCAAATGTTAAACCAAAGGAGTCAGACATTGATAGTTTGACTAGCCTCTACACCTACAACTGTGTGCATATATGGGGGTCTCATAAAGAGAAAGAAAAGAGAGGGCTGATTCTAGGGAGAGGTCAAACTCATTTCTCCCAAGAGAAATGAATGGTAAGGGACTCCTTTCAAGTATGACTAAATTCTGACTGACAAGGTTTGGAAGGATGGGTAAGCATAAAACACTGTAGGATAAAGTTTTCACACATTTCAAAGCTTCTTGTCAGTGGATTCTGAACCACTCAGTCACTTGACTTTGTGGTGAGATGCTGAGCTTCTAGTCCCCCCATTCCTGGGCCCAGAGATGCTCTTACTTGCTCCAAGATCTTCATAAACAGTGATTCCAATAACTTTTGTTTTTTCATGGTGGACATCTTGGAAACCTCTCGTGAAATAGGGAACTGTAAATGAATTATGACAATATTGACTATGAGAAAATAGCAAAGGGAACTACAGGTTCCCCCCACTAACTGAAAGTAGAACATTTCTGAGAAAGCTTTAGTAAGCTGCAATAGCATAAAGCAAAGCAACTACAGTGAATTTATATGAAAAAAATTTGAGCCTTCCCAGACACCCTGCATAACCCACCGTTCATACCAAATAATACATCCTAACAAAACAAACCTAAAATAACAATAACCAAAAGCAACTGCAGGAATGCGATGTCACACAGTGGGTATAACATGGTTCTTGGGAATAACTTGGTGGGGCCACTCCTACTGGGGGTGCTGCTGCCTCTAGAATGGCTGCTGCAAAATCAACACTGATGCTTTTATCACTTTTTGTTATAAAAGTGAAAATCCTTCTTGCATTGGTTTGACTTAGTAAAAAGGAGAATTCAGGTAGGTCCTTTGGTAAATGTGAACATCATGAACTTTCAATCAGCAGAGGTATCTGTACTCACTGTGTGACCTGCACACATGACTTACTGTTCTGTGCCTTAAAATCCTCATGTGTTAGATAATCTTTAAAGTCCCTTACAGCAACGGCTCTAATGTTTTATAATTAAATATAAAAGATGCAGGAAAGAACAGGGTGCTCTGGGCTTTGCATTGGCAGTCATCTGTGGGAGCAGAGTGACTTGTGCCACAGGCCAGTGAGGCTAGTATAGCTACAATGGAAAGCTGAGAGGGAAAAATGAAAAAGCAGGTGGCCATTTGAATTTACTTGAGTAGGTTATTTCTAATGCCTCTCATGTGTCCAAGGAAAGTGGATGCTCACTCAGGGAAGGTTGGGAGTCATTTCCTCACTACCCACATGTTCCAGATGAGAAAAGATAATAAAGGCCAAAGAAATACTAAGTCATCAAGCATCAGAGAGGAGTTGCTGCACCTGCCCATAATTATATCTTGCGGAAGTCTAGTACTCTCAGTTACCTGTACATAGAAAATGTCATTAAGAAGACAATAGAACTTTTCATCCAACAGTTTCTTGACTTTATTTTGAAGGTTAGCCTGTCGTTCTTTATAATGTTTACAAGTATCCAAACCTAGTACATTGGCCATGAGTATCTGGATGGCATAAAAATTTTGATGGAAGCTGATCTTAGTCAATGCAATAGCAATAGTCCTATTTATAAGAAAGCCAAGAATCAGAAGAGAGTTTTTAAACATATATCTTGAAAATAATAAAGGTTGAAGGAAATGTCTGACTCTTTGTATTTAGTTGTATTGACAGAGATGTCCCAAGCTCTCTGGAAGCTTAATTATCCCTGCTTCAGATACACTCCTACGTCCTGTGTGTTTCTATGTCCTGATGGTCCAACCTAGCCATGCTCTCTTCTCCAGTCCTCGCCCACCATGCCTTGGTTTGTGCCTTCATACTCTCACCTCTACTACTGAGTAGTGTGCTACCATCTCTGCCTAGTGTCATGCCCCTCTGAACTGACACCTTCACAGAAGCTTGAAGTTTCTAGAATGATGTGTATCTTCTCTCCTACTTATAATCATTCAGTTACCTAGAGGTATAGGTCTGGACTCCTTCCTGTGACATTCAAGATCTTCCAAGGCTTCATGTCTTTTCTCTGCCTGGTAGTATACCACCAACACACTGGTGATGGTTCTCTGCACTTAAAGCTGTTTCTTGTCTCCATGCCTCTGTTTATTCTATCTCTTCAGGCTGGAATGTTATCACTTCTCAAAGTTCTTCCAAATCACCCCTTTCCTATTTGTAAGTCACTGCTCAGTTGTAGCCTGAAGCCCAAGTTTGGGTTATGTACCCCTCCTCCTCTTAGCTTTCATAATATTCTATTGCATGCCTTTATTTTTGTCCTCGCCATACTTTATTTTCTGTAATCTCTGTCTCTCTTTCTCTCTCCCTCCATCCTTCCCTCTTTCCCCTTTTCTTCTGAGAGCAGGGATTACCTATTGCACAACTTTAGGGTATTGACACTTGTTATGGGTTGACTCATGAACCTCCCAAATTCATGTATTGAAGTTTTATTAGCCCTCAGTACCCAGAATGTGAACTTATTTGGAAATATGATCATTACAGATCTAATCAGGTTAACTTAAGCTGAGGTCATACTGGAGTAGGGTGGGCCACAAATCTAATACACCTCTTGTTTTTATAATAAGAGGAAATTTGGACACAGACACAGGGAGTACACCATGTAAGGATAAAGACAGATATTGGGGTGATGCCTCTACAAGTCAAGGAACTCCAAAATTGCCAGCAACCCACCAGAAGGTAGGAGAGGTGTCTGAAACAGATAGTCCCTCACAGCCCTTGGAAGAAACCAATTCTGTTGACACCTTAATCTGGAACCAGGAGGGAATAAACCTCTGATTAAGCTGCCCAGTTTGTGGCCACATGTTACTACAGCTCTAGCAAACTAGCACAGTAGGCCAATTGTGATAAAAGACATGACTCATGAATGGTCTCCTGGTCACTGTGAGTTACCCCCTCAGCAATGTTATAGGTATTTTTTAAATGTCTTTACTCAGCCCTGACATTTAAAAAGAGTAGAAGTACAGCTAAAAGTAGCTAAAGGTTAATAAGCGTTTTCTCCTCAAAGCCTGTGGGTTAGGTGGATGTGAGACACTGTCACGGTCACCTTGGTCATCAGCACTGATATTAAATACCATACTGGCTTCCTCTGTCAGGGGCTTGATGGGTTGTCCCAAAGAGAGCCCTGGTGCAGTCCTTACAGGAATAGACAAAAAGTGTGGGGTAAGTACATTAGTTCTGCCTTCCAAAGGAAAATCCCAAGGGCTGTCCTTCTCTTCCCCTATTCTCAGGACTAAGCAGTTTGAGCTAGTGATTTCCTGGTCAGCTACCTGGATAAACTTAGGTGATTGTTCTGTAGACTCAACCTAGCCTTGGTCTCAACATCTATGCCAGTTGTTCTCAACCCGTCTACACTTAGGATTACCAAGAAAACTTTAAAATATTGCCATCTAAGCCCCTCCAGGCATTAGATCAGGACCTCCAGGGGTCAACGCAGCTTCTTATTTTCTTGGTTCAATCTGTACAGCATCATTTAGCACATGAAGCATGGAGCCCAATAATTGATAGACTGTAGGTAGTTTCCACAAGGTTAAGTTGTACAAAGGAGCAAAGCATTCAAATAAATGAAAGTCTTAAGGATGTTAGAATTCTCTGCGTTCAGAAGAAATGATCACTGCAAGACACTCACCTGTGGTTCTCACCTTGGGCCAGGTACTCAATTTCCATAAGTATCTGGCTTTTTCCATATCCTGACAATCCTTCGTACATTAGGACTCGGCTGCAGTTTGACATCAAAAATTCCTTCATAGTACACATGAAGTATTTGATCTCCTTATCACGTCCTGTTATTTTTATTTTTTAAAAAGGGAGCAAATCCAATTAACTGTTATTTTTATTTTTTAAAAAGGGAGCAAATCCAATCAACTTAAAGTTTTTTAAAAATCTTTTCTAGAGCTTTCTGATTTACAATATGGTTTTACAGTTTTGATTCCCACAAGCTGTGAGGGAAAGCATTCTTATAATGTTAATTATAATGTCTATTTAATTATAGTGTAGAAAACTGAATTAGTATAGGTTATACCACTAGGAATTAAGCCAGAGCTATCTGACCCTAATGCTGTTCTTTTTCCCTTTTCTTTATTTTTTCTTTTTTGTTTATAAAACACAAGACATAGCCTACATATTATCATATGTATGAAGAAAAAATGTTATATGAGGAAATAAATGTGTTAAAGTTAATTGAACAATTATGGATAAGATATTTTTATTTCTGATTCTGTGAAGGAATCTTGCCCTCCAGAAGTGAGAAAGGACACTTGTATCAGGGCTGTTAGAAGAATTAGCAGTAATAAGAAAATTCAATTTGTTTTCAAAAATCATGTATAGATTACATCTATTACAAGAATAAATTCTTGGTAAAAATATAATTTTTTCTGACTATAAAGTTAAAACAGTCTCAAAGTATGGAAAACTTAGAGAAGGGAAACAAGAACATCAAAGTCACCTTGAGTTATAATCCTGTCACTGTTATTCTTCTTGCGTATTTTTATATACATGTAACAGGATGCTCAGACTGAAATCTGAAACTCAACCCACAGTCTTTGAAAGCTCAGTGGACAAGGAACTGGAAGAACTGTAATATAAAAGGAGTGAGCAATTTCTGTCAAAAGTGTCAGAAACACTCATGGGGCCATCACCATTCCTTGCTAGGCAGGCACTGCCGAGGGTCATTTTGTTATCAGTAGTGTACAGTGGTACCCCTGATCTCTGGGCTATCTGTTCCAAGACCCCCAAGTGGATACCTGAAGCTGCAGATGGCACTAGACTCTCTACATGCTGTTTTTCCTGTGCATTTATAGCTGTGATAAGCTAGGTACAGAAAGAGATTAATGATAATAGCTAATAATAAAATAGAACAATGATCACAATAAACTGCAATAAAAGTTATGTGAATGTGTGTGTTTCTTTCAGAATATCTTATTGTAAGCAGTTATTTTAGACCTTCATGGACAGCAAGTAATTGAACAAACTCAGAGAGGGAACTACTGTAAAGACTTATCTAGGTGTTATTTAATGTTTTTTTTGAAAACCAGAACCACTTACCTACTTTACATGTTTTTACAAAGAAGATAAGTGTCTTGCTTAGTAATGTAAACTTCTGAGCATGGTTTAATGAGAATTTCTCTGCAGGCTAGTTGCTTCTTTTGGATAAAACAATCCCTTTCTAAAAATGCATCTGAATTTCAATTTTGTGAGATGTCTGGTGTTCATTTTGGGCCTGCAGCTTTGCACTCAGATGATGAGGCCCAGGGAGCCACACAACAGGATTTTCCAGCTCTGTGCATTCTCTTCATATAGAAGACATACAACTATGACCTTACAGGTTGTCTTTTCAGCTACAATAAGGTTGACTTGAAGTACCTGCCCTTTGTTCTACTATATCTAAAGACAGCCATAATATCTGAGATTGTTTATGTATTTGTGACCCTAAAAAGTCACCATTTGTTCATTATAATTTTGTCATCTATTGTTAATATATACAATTTTACGTACAGGAGCTCCTGGAGAGAAGGGTATTTCCCATACTTCTAAGCTCTGACAGTCTGTTTTTACTATGACTTTAAGGAACGATACATGGGGCTGATCTTTACTCGATGACGGTGGAATCAGGGCAAGAAAGATTTCTGAACCAGACCATCCAACATGACGTCATATTGAGTTTGCAATCTTGTAGAAAGGGGTAAGGACTGCCAGTTAATACCCAGTTAATCATGACCACAAGAAGCACATCTTGCAATAGAAAGTAAGGCTTCAGAGGAAGGTGAGAGTGGGCCTTCCTTCTCTTCTCTAGTCTTCAGTAGTCTGGGAATCTGGACTTACAAGAAGAGATGTTCTTGCAGTCTCTGAAAAACACTTGACTGCAGTGAAATTGGAGCAGTGCTGTTGGCCCAAATGCAAAGTTCTCTGGAAATGTCCCCTTCAGGTTTTGCTGAAATGGTCTGTCCTAATGTTCCCCCAAATTAAGCCTCTGGTTAATTTCCTGAGAATAATTATGATCAGGATTTTACTTATGATGATATTTCTAGGGAAATTCAGTCTAACAGTGGAAAATTACAAGTGGTAGTAGCATTGGCTGCCTTCAGAACCCACAAGTCACCCTTCATGGGGTCCCTTCTTGCAGAGGGTGTAGCCCCACTTCATTTTATCTCTCTTTCCCTTACTGTACTAGTCTTGGGTTAGTTTCCTTATAATAGGCTCCCTATCACCAAGAATCACAAAAATATCACCAGCAGCTGGATCATTGATGTACACGTAAAAGGTAAAATAAAATTGCTGGAAGAGAATCTAGAAAAACATCTTCATGACTTTTAAATGGTGTATGCAAACACTAACTACAAAAGAGAAGATGGATAAGTAGTGTTATATTAAAATTAAGAATTCTTTTCATTAAATATATGATTATGGAGTAAAAACACAAGCATAGAATAGAAGTTACAGTAAAGAAAAGGGCAATAGACCTATTTCCGGAATATGTAAGTGTTCCAACAGATTTATAATACAAATACGACCCAGTTGAAAAGCAGGTAAAATAATTGTACAGATACTTTATAAAAGATGATGTCCAAATGGCCAATAAACATGACTAAGTTGTTCAACTACTTTAGAGAAATACAAATGAAAACTGTAATGAGAAACCACTCACTCACTTTATACCCACAGCTTTATAATATCAAATTACAAAGACTGATAAAACTAAGTGGTTGGCAAGGCTAAGAAGAAACTGAAATTCTCATGACAAAATTTGAATAAATACAACTATCTTGGAAAATTATTTGGTATCATCTACCAACACTGTACTTTGTCCTGACAATTTCATACCTATATGTACAACAGAAATGCATATATGTGTTTATCAAAAGACTCGCACAGGAATTTTTATGGCATTGTTATTCAAAAGAAGCCCATACTGGAAGCAGCTCAAATGCACAAAAGAATGAATGAATTTTTGTCTGTTTATAAAATGAAAAACTAAATAGTAATAAAAATGAATAAATAAAAACTATACCCAATAACATGGATAAATTTCAATACTTACTGTTGATTAAAAGAAGGCATATGTAATTATGCAATGTATGATTTCATCTATATGAATTTTAAAATCAAGATCAGGTCCATTCAAATTAGTCAAGAGTGTTAGACTTTTAGGGGAAAGGGAGAGAAAGAAGGCAGGAGAGAGTTTTTGGAGTACTGCTATTTTTTGCTTTTTGCCTGGTGGTGATTATATGTTCACTTTGTGATAATTCATTAAGCTTCAGATTTATTGTCGGTGTGCTTTTCTGCATGATATTATAGTTCAATAAAGCAGTTTAAAAATCAAGGCCCACTACCTACCCAGCAAAGGGTAGCCCTCATTTCTGTTGCAGATGAGGTATGCCATACCAAACATGCTGAAGAGAAGAAGAGAAGAACAGATGTTAGATTCAAAACAAGGAAATATTGAGAGCAAGGATAAATAGTTCTCAGTTTCCAGAAAACCTCCTATTCAGTCTGTAACAAGAGTCTATCCCCTGACTCAAGAATTGCAGATATCAAGAAGAGGGTAAAGAAGGGGAAGCTCTTACCTGATAATGGAGAGTCCAAACAATGTATGTAGCAGCTTTTACCACAGTATCTGGCATATTGTTTATAAATGCATATTATTTATAAATGCATATTGTCTGCACTGGCAGGGCTGACCCCTTTTCTAGAAAAACAGAACCCAATATGGTACCCAGTAGATTGGGATATGGTATACTGTCTCACATCCTGGGAAGATTCCTCCGATTGCTCCAACAATAATAGGTCACCTTATTTGAGCATCTTCTATGTGCTGTGTTCCAAGTGTTTTATATGTATCATTTCATCAACTCCTGATAAAAATCCTCATTGAGGAGTACTATTTTTATGTCCATTTTATAAATGAGGAAATTGAGTTTCAGAGAGTTTAACTTCCCTAAAATCCCAAAGCCAATAGTAACAGGATATTATCAACAGTCAATATCAAAAACTAAATTAGGGGGCAGATGCTTGCTGATGCATTGTATTATCTCTTAGACAAATCTTTGTAGTCAAATTAATCATCCCCCTCTCTGTACCATCACACTATTTTGTTACAGTCTCTGTTACAGCGCATATCAAAGTCTCCTGTGTAGTACACAACCACTTTTGTATGTGTTGGTCTTCCCTATTAGATTGTGAACTTTCAGGGCAAGGACCAGGCCCTGTTCATAGTGTATATGTATTTCTACATCCTCTTATTTGCAGGGATGATATAGAAAAACCATGAAGAGGGCTGGCTTTGGGATCAGATAGTCCCAGGTTTCTGGGGTAGATTGTATTTGTGGTCCTACCTCTTCACCACTACTCATATCCATGACCTTGGTTGTATAACCTTGCAAAGCCCTCCCACTCTTGGCTCAGCCTTATGAATGCTTTGATAAATGAGATGTTAGTAAACATGACATGGGAAGAAGCTCCAGAAATGCTTGTGCATTGGTCTTGCTCTTGCATGCACTTTCTGATATTACCATGAAAACATGCCTGAGAGAGCCTAAAGCAGGATGAGACAGATACACCAAACTACTCCAGTCATGTCACCTGAGGTTGCCCTGAATTAGCCAACAATCTGATGAACATCAGACATGCCAACAAGCCTAGGCAAGATCAGCCTCATCCACATATATTCCTCAAATATATCCTCCAATCCCACATATTCATGAAATAAGTAAATGTTTATCATTACCTACCAGTAGGTTTTGTGGCTGTCCATAATGCAATGTAAGTGTGGCATTGCTTACTAGATTTATGACATAGACAAGTCGCTTAACATCTCTGAGTCTCAGTTAAACTTACAGAATGGTGGTAATGAGTCTCAGTTGTGAAATTTATAAAATGGAGATATCAACCTCATATGGCTGATATTAAGAATACACATTTTAAGTAAGAGTTAAGAAGGGCTCACAAAAATTATTATTTATTCATTTATTCAAACAGCATTTTATTGATGATCTACGTTATGCCAAATGCAGTGCTGAGCCCTGGGAATACAAAGGTGAATAATAAAGACTCCTTGAACTAATAGAACATGGTTCTGTAATCTGATCCTTTAAGACCTAGATTCTAGTTTGCTAAATAAAAAATAATACTATTCTGCTTTCCACATCATCCATTTATTCATTCATTCATTCATTCATTCATTCATTATTGAGTGCCTACTATATGTCAAGCACTGGGAATGTGAGAATGAATGAGAAATGATCACTAACCTCAGTTAATAAGTGAAAAACATATCAAGTCTGTAATGTGTGATGCATGATCTGTGTGGTAGAGGCAAGTATACTATAGAGTTACATAGAGGAAGAAAGGTAAATAGTTTAAGTTGGAATTGGCTAGTTCTAGCCTCATAAAGGAATGAACCCTTGTGTTAGATTTCAAAAACTGATGGTGGTTTCCTAGTAGACTGGGGATAGGTAGGTGATACTGAGGAAAATCTACTTAGACACAGTGGAGAAGATGGTACAGGAAGAGATGAAGTTGGAAAGGCAGGTGATTATCTTGTATGCCATCACAAGGAATTTGAACATTATGAAAATGATTGGAAGTGATTGAAGGAATTTTGACCTCAAAGTGACAATGACATGTTTAAGTTGGGCATTTGGGGAATGTATTTCACTAAAGACCTTGAGGAGAAAAGCATCTCATACTCTATTAGCTTTATCAGTGTGTAAGTACGCAGTTGTCGTGATCAGCTAATACTTAACACTTGGTGACTGGTCCATTTGGGTCCAAGTTGATACTGATATGAAGAAATTTTGTTTGGTTTGCATAACCTTTGAAGACCTCTCAGATTCTCATAACTGAGAATAGAATGGGATCTTCCACCATTTTATAATATCAGTCGGATGGGGGAAGATGAAGGATTTTGAAGTTTGGACCTAGGTCTGGTGGAAGGAATAGACTTTAATTTTATGAACTGACTTCAAATTGAAAATGAATGACCAGTTACTTAGCTATCATAATTCTCCCACTTCTTCACTAAGAATACTGCAAAACCAATGCCCCACACTCACACTTTCTCATTAAGGCCCAAACACTGATAGACTGGTCCAGAATCTGCAACACCTTTCATGACTTTCTTTGGAAGCTCTTTAAAAAAGTAGGCTGGTAGGTTGCAGCCATTGTAGGTGACAGAGTCGCAGGTCACGATTCCTGGGTAGTACATCATCATCCTGGCAGCTATGTTGACTTTTTGCCCAATGACTATAAGAGGAAGGAGAAAGACAAAGAGCAGGAAAAAAAACAGCTGTTGAACTAAATATCATCAGAGATATACTTGCCCCCAAATGGCATTTTTACATCTTACTCCCTCCATTTCTCATGAATGAGACAAATGTCTTTTGTCTTCAGCTACCCATTTTTTCAGACCCAATGGCTACTACAAAATATATGGGAATCAACTCAATTATCCATTAGCATAGTTTCCACCTTACCTGAAAGACCAAGGGGACAATAAAAATGCTTTGCAAATAGAGAAGGTGCTACAAATGGGATGACTACAGGCCTGGGGGCTCTGAGATGGGGTGTAGTTGGCCTTTTGCTACAAGTGGGACAAGAACAAGCTTGAGCCTGAAACACTGACCTTTAAATGAGGCACAAATTTGTGTCTGCAGGTTCCTATGCATGAAGTTTTTCATTTCATTTTCCAAGTGAATCGTTTTCTTAAGAGTGAAAAAAATGAACTGGAAAGGGTTTGAGTGTCGAATTGAGGGGACATTTTAAGGGGCCATACACTATGGTGTAGATTCTGAAACTAAACTGTTTAGGTTTGAACTCTACTATATGCAAATTACTTGAGCAAATTACTTTAGCTTGTTTATGCCTCAGTTTCCTAATCTGTAAAATTGGGATGATAAGAATACCTATCTCAAAGGGTAGTTTATGAAGATTGGTCAGTTTAACAGTGACTGGCTGCTAGTGAGCTCTCAAAGAATATTATTTCTAATTAGGTATTAAATGTTGCCCTTTCACAAAACTTGAGTACTTCTGATCAAGAGATTTTGTTTTTAGTATTTACTGTGGAAAAATTTGACCCTACAACAAAGCACAGTATCATGAATTTCCATATATCTATCTATTACCCAGTCCCCAAATCCATTAACAAATGGTCTATCATGCCCCATCTTCATTTCTTCCACTCTCCACCCTGTATTATTTTGAAGAACATCCCACACATTGAATCATCTTAGGCATAACCACTTCTGTATTTTAAATGTATTCAGTATTTTAGACATATTATTTCTGAACATCTTAAGCCCTAATACAGAGTGAAGAAGGAAGAGAGAAGTGAAATCTTGAGATAACATCTATCGACTATTCTCACACGAAATTAGTACTATGTGTCAGCAAAGCCAATGTTTTTAATTTTTAAGAAGTCCTAATCTAGTCCAGGAATTAAGAGGAGTAACTGTTTAAGGTAAAATTAAATATAAATTAATAATTCTGATGGCCTCCCATTCCATGGTTTTGTCGGTCCCCACTGTCCCCCTCTAGTCATGCAGATTTCTTATGCTCCGCATGGCCCCTTAAAGGCATTCTGCAATCACTGTGCTCTTGGCAAGCAAAACTATGTGGCTTGTTTCCACCTGAAACACTGTGACCTTCCTGAAGGCAGCAACTATGTCTTATTTTTGTCCTTCCTCTTTCAAACTCCATGGGCAAGGCACAGCGTCTGCAGAAAGACGGAGAGAAGCACAGCGCACCTGTGTACTCATGTCTCACAGAGTGTCCAACGATCCCGCAGAAGACGATCCCACTGGCAACGCCGATGGAAACAGTACTTTCACAAGAAAAAATTATGGGGCAAGAGACAAAGAAAGTGATCAGAGAGAAAGGAAGATGTGGGGGTGGGGAGGAATGACGCATGGGATGGGAAGGGATGGGAAAGGGTTTTCAACAGGTAACTCTACCCTTTGTACTTATTTGGGCAATTTTTCAGGGCCTTAGGGTGTGAATGAAAAACAGCTGGAGACAGAACTAAGTTCTCAGGGGTGTTAACTCAGTTCAGTTTTCTGCTATTTTTAAGTGTTCATTTGAGTTACTTACCTAGAAAATAACTTCCCATCACCCCAGTTGATAGTTAACGCTATCTTTCTTAGTGCTAGAATAAAGTTGTTACTTTGAAAGGAAGTAACTCAGCTAAGTTGTGTGGCATTAAAATCTAACTATGCGCGGATGGCTGTATAGTCATGGAGTGTGGGTAGATGGTGAGGGGCTGCTGAGGTGGAAATATTCAGGCAAAAGGGGGTGGCACCTGTTAGAGTAGACCAGACCAAGACTGCAAGTTGGGTCATGAGGGTGCTCAGCCAGGGGAAGCCCCAGGGCTGTGGCTTTTATGCAGCCAGGGCTGAGGTAGTAAACTTTACTGTTTTACCAAGAGTGTATCATTCTTAAGCCAGATCAATACTTACATTCCTAGCCCAAGGACACATTTTATCTCCTAGTTATTAACTCAGCTATCCAACAGGGTGTTGGGAGCTCATCCTCTATCAAGAAGTAAGTCAGAAGTATAGAGACACAACCCAATTAGAATCTCTTGCAAACCTGGTACATTTGGACTTTTTAGGATGGTTCATTCTTCACCTTGCCTTTACCATCCCCCTCTCTTGCTGCATCAGGACAGGGTCCCCCCACTCCACTTGTGTATTAGGCACAAGGAATGCAAGTAGAAGGGCATTCTATAAAGGACGGCTTCATCTCCTTTCCTGCTTCTGTCTCACTGTATCATACAAAAGGCTCAGGGACAATCAGGCAGGAACAGGGTCAACACTCACTGAATTTTGTGGACCTGAGAGCAGAAGTCAAATATATCCACAGCGCTTTCCAAGGCATGAGTGACCTCATCAGGTGCCTTCTCCCCAGGGAAACCAAAGACACAGAGGAAGGAGCAGCCCTGTGAAGGAGAGAGTCAGCAAACACAGCTTGTGGATACACTGTGAGAAGGCCCAGTGGAGCGTAGGTAGTGAATTTCACTTTCTGAATCAGATTTCATTGTGATTTCTCTCATACCTATTTTATTTTTAGCAAGCATCATATAACTTCTAGTGCATCATCAACAGTAAGACTTGAGCTCAAGAAGGACTTGATTTTCCTCCAGAGATAATGGCTTGCACTGAGCTATTTGTGGGCTCAGACATTCCTATCTACTTGCTCCTGTGGCCAAGATTTCATGCTGCAATGTGCCAGTTTAAGTATAAGAAGCAGCACAGAGCAGTGGAAAGGGCACCAGCTCTGGAATCAGAGTCACTTTCCAAGTGTGGAAACTAGGATAAGTCAATTATACTCTTCGATTTCAGTTGGCCAGTCTGAAAAGGAATGCAGTGCAGACCTACCAAAGTCGTTTTGGCTACTGAGAGATTAATGAGACTCTGTGTGTATGTGTGTGAACTGTAGAGTGCTTTCAGGATATTGTTATTGTATGGTTATTCTTAGGGATAATGAGTTAAGCTGTGAGTGATTTTCCTTGGCATAAAGTTACCTGTTCCAAGCAGAGATTAAACTCAAAAACTTGGCATTGGTAGTCTTAATTGCTTGAAAAGGGCATAATAAAGAAAGGACAATGGGTTAAATTTTTGAGTCTGTAAATGATATATCCTGGTGAAATACAAAAGAATAGTAAAATGCCTCAATTTCTTCAACACTTTTCAAGAGAATCTCATCAAATGTTAGGTCCTAGTTGCCACTAGACTCTGTCTTGACAGCAGGAGGGAACCCTGATTCTGGAACTAGAGGCAAACCCTTTTGGGGGCAGCAGCAGGCCTGCTTGGTCTGGAAGTTTTGCCTGGTGACTTGGGAGGGTGGCAATGAGAATGGCATCTCCCATTTATTGAGTGAGAACTGTGAATAGACATTGCAACAAGAGCTTCACATATATGTGTGTATTTATTTACATTTATATGTATTTTTAAATATATGTGTATATATATAATTTTAAAGCTTTTTGAAAACTTTCAATGATCATTTGAGGCAAATACTATACCCATTCAAAGATGAATAAGCCAGAACAGAGAGAGGTTCAATGACTTGCCAAGAAGTTCAATGACACAACAGAAATGGTTGAAGTCATGTCTGCAAGTCTTTGAAGACTGGTGTCTTTGGTTCTATGCTCTTTTCTCATGATACTATTTAATGAATAGAGAAGAAAGTACTGGAGGGCACCAGACTGGATAAAACCACTTCCTCAGGTTAGAATGCAGACATCAATTTTCATGTACATATTCTATTCTTTCTGCCTGCCAGTGTGGTAATGTATACAATTACTCAGCTTTGCTGTCAAGTCTTAGCTTTCAGCCCTCTACAAAACCCTCAATGGGTGCTTAGTGAGTAAGGGAACAAGTGGGGCTCCCCTCTGAAGATATGAAACACCAGAGCCTCTCTGGTGGTGCAAGGAGTTAAGTCTCAGCACTATGAAGCTATCACCAGCCACTGCAGCACAATTTTGATCCCCAGCCAGGGAGTTCCCACATGGTGCAGCAGACCTCCCCTCCCCCACCCGCTGCTCCTCTCAGCAGTGTACTTCAGTCAATCTGCCTGTTCTGCTCCCCACTGTGTCTCTGGTGAATCCTCTCGCTACCCTACACCTCTGGTGTACACCCCAGTTCTTGTCTTCATAAATAACCAAATCTTAAAAAAAAAAGATACGAAACACCTGTGATGGGGAATCAGCGCTCATGAACTCTGCTGTAGTCATTTGTCAATCACAGTACTTTACTCTGAGCTAAGAGATTAGGAAAAGCTTTCAAATACCTGGGAGGTGGAGGTGAGCCCCCCTACCTCCAATGAAACTGAAAGGGGAATGGGAGGGATAGATAGCACAGGTGAGGAATATAGGGCAGCTGGAAGTATAGTAGCATAGATGGAGGTGGAGACAGGTCAGGTGTGGATTATTGGAAATAATCTGTGGTGCAAAGATTACAAGACATCTGACCTAAAATCTCTGGGAGATGTGTTATCTGCTGGCTGGAGTGCATGCACAGCGAGCACATGCTGGGAAGGCAGACTCCCTGGGTCTGACCTGCCACTTAGACCTGGATATCCATGAGCACAACTTAATCTCACCTCATCCCAGTATTCTCACCTCCACCTCAACCTCCTCATCTGTAAAATGGGGGTCATAATAATAACACCTACCCTTTAGGACAGTCACGAGGATGAAATGGGTTAATACAGTCATGCATCGCTTAATGATAAAGTACAATCTGAGAAATGCATTGAGTGAATGTCATCACTGAGCGAACGTCATAGAGGGACATTACAGAACATCATAGAGTGTAATTTAAAAAACCCCAAGGGTACAGCCTACTATGCACCCAGGCTATGTGGTAGTTACTGGGACCACCGTTGCCTATGCCGTTCATCATCCACTGAAACACTAAGCGATGCATCGCTGTGCATGCAAAGGTGCTGGTAACAATGACTGGCTGGAGTTAGTGCCGTATTCATCACATATGCTAATATCCTAATCATACATAAACTTATGTTATTTCTAGGTTAAAAGAGTCTATCCCCCTCTTCCTTCCCACAATGTCTGTCAGCATGAATGCTAACCTTAACGAATTGGTGCGAGTTCATATCTACCTTGTCAAACATGAAGACTTTATTGATTTGGCCTCGAAAGACTCTCAGGACAGAACTAATGTGCACACAGGCTGCCTGGATGGCCTCGCTTATGACTTCTACCTTGTCTTGTTCCTTAAACATCAGGTTTACGAACACAATTGTCACTGGGCGGAGCTCAGACAAATACCCCCGGAGCTGTTTGTCATCAATCTGTAAGGTAGAGAGAAGTTTTCCTTAGCATGTGTCCCTGGCAGTGGCTCATTCTCACTCCAGCACCCCACTGTCACCCCCTTGATTATCACTGGGAGGGAACTAGTTCCTTGAGATTCTCTGGAGAGGCTGAAGTTATCAGAATGTGTGAGGCACAACATGGCAGAGCCAGCCCAGAGTCAGGCAGATGGAAATGGAATGTACTATCAATATCTCTGCCTAGGGGAACTTATATACTTGCTTATTTTTGACCAACCACCACTCCCTTACCCCAAATGCTAGCTCCCGCCAACCTCCACAGCCCCCTCCTGCCCAGCCATGCCTCTATGAGCCCTCATAATAAGAGAAAGAATGACTGTTCCTTTTGGCTCGCTTACAATTTAGTTATAAGAATAGCATGCTATATAATTCAACTGTACGTTTTCATAGCCTGGTACTCTCTAGAATATTGTTATATTCTATCCCACTTTATCTTCAAATAAAATAAAATGAACATCATAATCTCCATTGAACTGAGACATGGAGAGACAGCATAATGATCCCAGAGTCACCTAGGACGACAGTAGCAAACTAGAAAGCAAACCTCCAGACTCTGAGTCTGACATTCCATCTACTGTATGCCTGGTTTCTCTGGTGTGGAGTATCATCAGCTCCCCTCTTCTCTCCAAGCCTTTCCACAATGGGCACAGGAAAGAAAGGAGAGAGTTTCCAAATAACCCCAGCCTAGCATCATCCCTGAATTTTGTTAAATTGAATACATAGGAACCAACAGGGGAAGATCATTGAATTTTCTCCCCAAATAGCACAAAAGAGTCAGGTTCTCCAAAGACAGTGTGAAACCCACCCCCAGGGTGAGATGGGGAGCTGCGGGAGGGAATCCTTCATCCCTGCTTCCTGACTGACCGGGAGAGTCCCGAGACCGTCTTGCTTTATTTTTTTCTCCCAAAAGAAAATTTAGTAATTTCTAACTAACCAACGTGCTGATTTATTTTATTTTTTGAAGTTAACTTATTAGTTAATATTAATATCCATGATTAGCTATCAAATATAGTAATTGAATCATGAAGGTTTATTCCATCTGACCATATGTTCTGAGTTTATATTTGGAAAATGTAGCCCCACTGTCTCTAAGGATCTTTGTTCTTTAGCTGCAGAGCAGGTCTTGGTAAAGTTCTGAAAGTGTGTCTTACTTCCTTATAGCCTCTTGGTTGTATTACTTTACCCAGTGTTCATGATTCTTACCCACAACTTTCCAGGTGACACATGGAATCTCTCTTTTGCCCTATTCCTGTTGATCTTGTTTTCAGTTTGTTGCAGTTGAAGAAGCAAAATGTGTTACATCTCTTAAGAGCTGGGAGGGGGAGAAGGGGTGACTTTCTCGAGTTTAAAGACTCAAATAATTGCAGGTGCTAGAGTAGTGCTTTTAAATTGGGTTGAAGGTGGAAGAGTGCATTCTGATACCTCTTCGCACTATGAAAGCAGCTGCCTACTGCTCAGGTTTGTCCAAGAAAGATTTCCTCCAGGACACAACAGCATTGTGATGGGATGAAAGACTAAAACGTATCCCTTAGGAAAGTGTGTGAGGCCCGTGCAAAATATGTCGGGATCAGATAGAACAGGGTTCAAATCCTATCTACTTGGCAACCAGCCCTTTGCAACCAAAGGAAAGTTCCTCGGACTCTGCTGGTCTCCGTTTTCTCATATATGAAGTGGGGATAAAGATATCTACACCAAGGATTGTGAATAATAAATAAACACAACAGTAGTATTTGGCAAATGATGAGAACTGAGAAACAGCTATAATTCACATAGATCAATACATTTGAGAGTTTAGATTTAAGGTGATAAGAAGAAAAGTATTGGCAGTTACAGGTAGTTCTGAGCATCCTAATTATCTGTATTGTTAATTTTCAAAGCTTAAGATTTAATGAACGAGACTTAGAGAAACAGTGTACCAGTGCTCAACCACTTGATCTCTTCCTGCTATGTGGCATATGGAAAGGGCAGCCATGTGTTTTTTCATTCTTGGGACAGTTCTAGTTTGTCCAGTTGTAACAGGCAATGAAGTCCTACTTTATGCCTTTTGTTGCAATGTAATTATGAATAATGTGTCATGTAACTTTGACATGTATCCCAATTTGAACCATAAATTTTATAGTTTCGTACTCAGGTCAGTCCCACCTCTTTTTTAATATTTTGCTAGCTACTGATTTTCTTGATCTTTCCAACTGTTCAACCAAAAGGCAGCTCAAAAGACAACAAATCTAATGAAAATACCTGCTTCAATATGTTTTCCATCACATACTTTTGTAGGGACAGCTCCAGTTCAGGATCAGACTCCAGCATGCATGCAAGTCTCAGGAGGTCTGCAAGGGCAGAAGGAGGGATAAGCTCAGGTAGGGTGGCCTGATTCTGCAGTGCTAGAGAAGCCTCCTGGTCCTCAATCCCCTAGCAGTGATCTTCACAGTTCAGTCAGGACATTCTGGGACACAGTGCACAAAGGGATATGGGAAAGCCAAAAAGAAACTCTTAGAAGTTGTGGGTCCTCCAAATTTAGTTGCATGTAGCTCAAAATCCTATCCTAATTTGCATAAAACTTTGAAACTCAGAAAGATTTTCACCTCTGGACTTGAGCTAATATTATTGTCACAGAAGATGGGAGTGGAAAAATGAGGGGATGACAATAGTGGATGATGGTGACAGAATGAAAGGCACAATAGAATTAAAAAATGAGGACCTCCCTGGTGGCACAACGGGTTAAGTCTCAGCACTATGAAGCTGTCAGCAGCCACTGCAGAAGCTATCAGCAATCACTGCAGCACGAGTTCGATCCCCAGCCAGGGAGATTCCCACATGGCGCAGCAGACCTCTCCCGTCTCGCACACCACAGTGTATTTCAGTCAATCTGCCTGTCCTGTTCCCCACTCTGTCTCTGGTGAATCCTCTCACCCCACCCCACCCCCAACACACACACCTCTGTCCTACACCCCAGCTTGGATGCATAAATTAATAAGTATTTTTAAAAAATAATTGAAAAAGCAGCAAGAGTAAGATTCGGGAGAGTAGCTGTTAATCTGGTTTAACACTGACTCACAGTGTGATCCTGGACAGTCATCTCACTGCCCTGGTTGTTGCCTATTTCCTCACCTGGGAAAAAAGCAATGGAGTTTTATTATCTCTATGGTTTCCTTTGCTGAAATGGTTGGTATTTGGAATTACACTGAAGGAATAAGAATTACACTGAAGGAATAAGAAGGAGACTAAACAAAGGACACAGAAAGCAGGTGGTTTGAGGTGCAAGAACAAAACTAGTTCCTGAACTCAGAGTAAGAGGAGAAGGTGGTTTCAAGAAAAAGAGAGCGTCTAAGGTCAGCCACCTTAGATGAGGTCTGAGGAGGGGCCACCTGGTTTGGCAAGTTGATAGTCACTAGCGGACTTGAAATAAACAGTTTCAGCAAATAGAAGAGGGTAAAGGGTAGATATCGGGGCCTCAAGACTGAAGAATATGTGAGCATGTGCCCCCTGCCAGCCCCATGCATGCAATCAGGGTTTATCGGGTGAATAAATGAGAGAATGGAAGAGGAGGCACAGATATACAGATTACTCTTCTGAGAAGTTCAACGGTGATGGTTAGGATAGAAAATTATCTTTTAAGAGAAAATGGTTAGGAATCACAGCAGCTTTATATTTTCCTTCAACCTGAGGGAGATTTGCTAATATTTGGAAGATAAGGGAAAGGAATCAGGGCCAGGGAGGGGGGAGGACCAATGAGGGTTTTTCTTAGAATTACTGTGTGTGGAAGGAAGCAGGTGTCCCGCTAAGGACTGGGAGCTGGAGGGAGGAGACCAGTCACTTGGCATTGGTGTAAGGCCCTACTGCCCACTGAGAAAGGTAAAGGCTCTCATGTATGAAGAGTACTTACTTTTGTGGTCCCCAGAAGGATAATAGTCCATGAACGTCATACACTGTGTGAAAAATTCTTCAAAGTTAAACGTAGGGGGTGGTTTTAGGAAGTTAACCTAAATTTTAAAAAATGAGAAGCTTAAGATTATTTTGAGGGTTGTAACCTGTTCCCTAGTGTAAGAGCGTCTCTCATCTTTGCCACCATCTGCATGAATTCTCCATCTTTTCTTCCCACTTGCCATGTAGTCCTGTTCTGGTACAATTAGTAGCTAAATGGTAGCCTTCCCAAGACATGTCACTTTGGCCTGTGGATTACTTGGAGCTGAGGTCAATCAAGGCTCTGCAGCCTCTCGATAAATTTTACCACTCCCTTAACTACCTCAAAGAATGAAAATGGGGGGATTCTTATCCAGAATTCTTATTTCTAAGAATAAATAAGCTTTCTGTTGGAGAAACCAACCCAAATGGCAGAGCAAATCTTTAATTACAGAGCATCATTATCATGAGTAACCTTTTCATCATGTGAATCTTCCTCCTCTCTCCTTGAAGTCCCAGCCCCCTATACCATTCCTTAGCGCAGGATAAATATCCTAATTTTGTCCAATTGGCTTCAGACTCCATATCCATGTAGATTCTCTCTAGATTCATAATTAAATTTTTTTTCCTAATTTGTCTGATGTTAATTTGATTGTTTGACTAGCCCAAGAAGAACTTAGAAGGTTGGGGGAAATTTTCCTCTCTGCCTCTGTACAGGAAAGTCACCTTTCCTTTACACACTCTCAAAGCAGTTTCTCTAATCCGTCATATTCTACAGACAGTTCTGTGTAACAGTCTTCTATAGACTGCTTTGCCTTAACCACAGCACCTTCTGCTGGACAGAACTAAGGGAAAAGTTTCCCTTCCCTAAACTTTGTTGGCACTATTGGCTCCAATTCTTAGTGATCCTTCAGGGAAGGAAAAGGAGGTATGTGGGGGGAGGAGGGAGATTGGGTAGTACAAGGGAGGGTCAATGGCAGCTTCTTAAACTACTTCCCTTCTGTACCCTTCCCTCCGAAGGGTCTCCTGGGAGAGCCTTCCTATTACTTAAGAAAAGACACTAGCCACCTCCCCCAAGGCTTCAATGCCCAAATTCCACACCCTTACTTA
The DNA here is from genome assembly GCA_004024925.1 of Scalopus aquaticus. Classification (NCBI taxonomy): domain Eukaryota; kingdom Metazoa; phylum Chordata; class Mammalia; order Eulipotyphla; family Talpidae; genus Scalopus; species Scalopus aquaticus. Next base: position 107,356 of record PVIJ01005084.1, read on the forward strand.
CCACAGAGAAAGCCTATGTTTCCTCTTAAACTCATGATCCTTGACCCCTCCCAGAGGTGTCCTGGACTAAAGCTCCCTCAGGATAACCCAGATTGACGCCACTCAAGTTTCTAGCCCAGAAGCTTCATGGAACCGGTCTTCCAGTGACTTTTCTGTCAAGTGGCCCCAGGCCACAAACTGCCAGGACTTTCTGCAAGCGACCCTCTTACCTTAACTGCTCTCTGGTCAGGAATCCTCTCGATTTCAATCATGTTCCGGTCACAGAGCTGCCAACAGTTTGGTGACAGAATGACATCATTCATCTGTGCCATGTTCTGTGCAATGCGCACATCGTCCACTGCCTGACCAATTACCAGAAAGAAGTTCCGTGTTTCGTCTCCAAACACCAGCATTGTGATGTGGCCTGCAGCTAGGCCTGCAAAAGGGCAAACTGCAGGTCTGCACAGGAAGTCCTGTGTTATTGCCAGCAGCATGGGTTCTTGGAAAATTCAGAATCTTCAGTGACTGTACTACCTCAGAGCAAAATTAAGCTTCTACAATTTTACATAGCAATCAGACAATGACTCTTCAGGGCCCAAGTCTTCGAAAACTCTTCCTCATGAAGCTAGAAAATCAGTTGCTAGTTTCACCTTTCTGTGACATTTAACTCCCTAGGTGGCCCTATGTGTCCCCAAAGTTATTGTATCTTTTCTACAATTAATTTATACTTAAAGGGCAACAGAGAACAACTTTAAAAATTCCTATTTGGGAAGAAATTACATGGTACTAGAGAATGAGCATTAACTAAAAAGAAACCCCTGGGGTTAGATTCAGTAACAGCCTGAGAGGAAAGGTAGGGGAAGATGGGCATTCAGGTCTTCCACTCCAATAATGTGTCCTCCAATTGTTCTCAGGTTGGGAGCTGAAGGTTTTTAGTGCTCGAGCAACAAAAGACAGGATCTTGTACAATGTGACATGTACATAAAACTTCTATAAAATGATCTAAGTTTGTTTCTCATCATTTCTTTCTGCTGTACTAACTGGGGTCTGTCAACTAACTGGGGTTAGGTGAGGGAGGGAGGGAGGGAGGGAGAGGAAGGAGGGAGGGTGTGTGTGTGTGTGTGTGTGTGCGC
>PVIJ01005085.1:8612-28553 GCA_004024925.1 Scalopus aquaticus
AAAAAAAAAAAAAAAAAAAAAAAAAAAAAAAAAAAAAAAAAAAAAAAAAAAAAAAAAAAAAAAAAAAAAAAAAAAAAAAAAAAAAAAAAAAAAAAAAACACTCCACAGGTAAACATATGGAATCAACAGGCTAAAGATCAAAATTTGGCCCTACTAATCTTGACGTGTACCTGTAACATCAGAAGTCAAAGATCACTAGCCTTCAGCTATCACAGTAATTGGTAATTTATTTCTTTTTAGAACACAGGTGTAAGTACAGCAACACTAGTCCTTAGGTGCCCCTGAAACTCTACATACAGACAGAACAAAAGTACAGCCATCGGGACAGGGGCAGGTGGGGCCACCGCCCACCCAGAGGGCAAGACAGACAGTTCTTATCAACACAGAGGCGCCAGAGCAGCCCCTGCAGGGAAAGCCTTGCCTGAAGAAAGTAAGTACCAGACACGAGAACACAGAAGAAACACACTGTGGCTCTCTCTGGAACCATGCTGTATGTGCCTTCTATAAGGAAGAGCTAGTTAGAAAATTTGCAGGAGCAGAATCTTTTCTGACCACTCCATGAATATGTCACATCTTGGCCAGAACAGACCAGCAGCAGTAGTTCCAAAGTGTGATCAGAAGCTCCCAAGACCCTCTCAAGGGCTCATGAAGTCCTCTGGGAGTAGGACGGCCTGCCCCGCTCTCATTCTCCTGAGCACGCAGTGGGACTCTGCAGAGGTTGCAGGACCGAGAACGTGAACCAGCCAAAGGCCACAGCAGATCTACGGAGCCAGGTGGCAAAGGGCTGATGACTGTATAAGGCTGCTCTCCTCACAGCAGTTTTTGACTTCGGAAAAGTTATTTTAAGTAACAGTGTGATGTAACAAGAAATTGCTGCCTTCAAGAGAACTAGAACTTTAAAAGTTGCTCAATAGTAACTTCAAATATTGCAAATAATGGCAGTTAGCCATACAAACAGAATCTCTCAGTAGCTTTTTTTAAGATTAGTAAGGGGTTCTGAAACAAACTTTGAGAACCACTAACAACAGATAACAAGGAAGCAGTCATTTCTGAGTTCATACAATTTCCCACATAACTAGACAAATATTTAGAAACCTCTGACCAGGTCTGACACTCCTTAGGGGTCTCATGTACTCACGCCAATCTTCTCGACTAACAAGGTTAGTTTATCAGCAACCCATCCTTTGCCTTCGAGAAGGCCTTCAAACAAAACACTCCAGCTGCAATGGGCTAATAAAAATGAACTCAGGAAAGACGACTGGTTTTTTTAAAAATAGTATTAGCCACTCTTACCTCTTGTACATGAAGAGGGATTGGCAGCAGCATTATCAGTTACAGATTCAGCTGAATTATTTTTTTTCACCACTATGTCACCCTAAAAAGCAAACCGGTTATTTTCTTACTATTTCAGATTGAAAGGAGTCATTTAATTTTTAAATATAGTTTTACTTGCCAGTCAAATTCTGCAAAACATATGCTAATTAAAAATTTCAAATCCATAAGCACATAATGTGAAAATTTAAATCATTTCCCTCTGCCAAATATCATTCCCTACAGGAAAAACCACACTGTATACAGTTAGCTAGTATCCTCCTAGGACATAAACGTGTGTGTCATCACCTGGATCCCAATAATGGGCTCACACCACACCTAATGGCATGCAACTTTTAAAAATCAACACATCAACAACTTCCCAGGTTAGTACAAAGGCAGCCACAGGATCCTAAAGCTGCAGTGCCCCATATGCATGTGAAAGCCACAGGTCACCACCTCCACACCCAAGCTCCCAAACACCCCTCAAATCACCACAAAGACAACAAATATGAGCCTTGAAATGCATGCACCCTTTACTACAGAAAGCGACCACATGCATGGAATATGAGGCGTTAAAGGACACCTACGACAGGGGCGGGGTGGGGATACGTTCAGAGACTCCTCCAAGAGACTGACAACAGTGACGGGAAAGGGAAACTCACAAATTCAAACTTGAATGGACACAAATACTAAATGTACTCATTTTGCCATTACATTACAGCTGAATCAAGAAATAAAAGAGAATTTCAACATAGCCTGTTCTTTTAATAAAAAAACTTTTTGCTAACCAAGAACAATGAAAAATTAATTATATATCAGTATCAAAGATCAAAGCAATGGTCATGTTTTCAAGGAATACAAGATGACATGAAATGCCACAAACATTTTTAAAAATTCAAACACAAGCCCATATATGCATACAATCCCAAATTCATGGCAATCCCCCTCAACTCCCACATTGTACCATTAAAAAAAGATTAAACACTAGACATGGTTTTCTCTTGGCTGCACAACTTCAGAAATTTATATTTATCTTCGTGTTTAAAGGTACTACTAGTAAATCAGGGGGGAAAGTTTTTTCAGAGGGAAAATGAAAAAAATGTTTGGAACATCACTGAAGAGCATGAATACATAAGGGAACGAGTATATAACTCTCCTGCCATCACCATGTGTCTGAGCACACGACACTCCTATGTAAGAGGTGCCCACGACAGTGTCATTCACATCCGTCTGCCCCTGGGGAGAACCTGCAGCACCCACAGCACCCCACCTACTTCTGAGGAGCACCCAAGGGCTTGGAAATTGTCTCTGATCACCTGTGTCGCAGCCCCTCCCCATTCAGCACACACACCCTCCTCCCACACACACACACAGAGCCAGGCCCAGGAGGCAGTCACACGTCTGCCAAGGAAACGGGGATTCTACAGCGAACGAGCAGCCTGAGAGCTACAGAAGCCACTGCCACAGAGCCCACAGGCACCAGTATCCAGGCACCCAGGGAAGCACAAGATGGGAAACAGGGACCCTTTCTCCAGTCAAGAGCCAAGTCAATGGTGAGCCCTGTGTTCTTCCTGATTTCTGCCCGTGCCTGCACATGCTGGCCCATTTTCCTTGGTGGAGATCTGGCAGAACTCATTTTGGAGACAACAAACCCCTACATAACGTGTCTTTCCCCAAAGTCTCAAATAAATATGTTTGAGAGGAAAATGCCTCAAATTGGTAGACTAAACATTGAGATGAAATGTTGACTATAACGCAATTTAAGCTTCGAAGCAGCAAACCGAAGGCACTTAACTGCAACTCTGCTGAATCTGCTGTATCATTAATAAGAGAGAGACAGACAGAAAGTCTGGAAAATACACTGTGCAGTTTTAAAAATTACAATTGGGTTAAAAAAATAATCTCTCTCTATATTGGAAAAAGTGCTGTGTCAGAATGCAATACCAGACATGAGATATTCATGATGGACTATTTATGCAACTGGACTCATGCTGGAACCTTCTCCTCCGAGGCACTACAATACCTATTTAGCTACCATATACAAAGAAGAGTATCAGATACTTCTGAAACAGCTGTACTGAGCATCATCGGGTTTAAACGGTCTGAGTATCGGTGAAGGCCACCCAGGCGTCCTCTGAGAGATACAGTGAGCACTGTCAGAAGTGAGAGACTTGAGAAGGCATGTTCTGAGGAAAAAAGAGGAAGTAGAGAGGATGAGAGCGGGCCTTCCACTCACCTCTGATAACACTGCAACAGGTTTGCCCACTTCTCTCAGGAGAGAAATGTTGGTTGAGGGAGAGCGTAAAGGTCCCCACTTGGGTGGTTTTTGATTCTCTGATCTCGCGCTGTTCTCTGAACCCTGCAGCTCAGGAAAATCCAACCTGGTAAATTCAAACTCAGGTTTGGAGGCAGGTCCACTTTTTTCAATGATTCTGGATTTCCTGTCTGTGCGTTTAGGATACCCATCTGTATCACAGAGACAGACACTCAGGTTTTGCTCAATGACCTACACGACACGTAAGTCACAGGGTATAAAATCTACTGCTGTTGATGCAACAACATGCTACTGTCCAAACTCCCTCACTCCTGCCAGTGTTGTTAACCTGTGTAACCATGTAAATCACACATGAGCAGCAAACATTTGCTTCTGGCTGAGACAAAGGGAAAGCGAAACACACTGCAAATTTTATGAGGACCTCTCAACAGATGAAACAGTTACTATAACTTTATTGAACAGCTGGGCATTTTAAATATTCCTAATATACTATAATTTTATTGTTTTGCAAATTTAATAGGACCCAAAAAATTTCCTTTAAGTAATATTGTCTCTCTTAATTTGCTGGATTGAACTGGAGGAAAGCAAGTAGAATTAAACTTACAACTTCTTTCCCATCTTTCTCCTTCAAATGCAAATGGATGAAATGCAGGTGGCAACACCATAAAGCCCTTGCTTTTCATTATAAAGCCAGTTATTATGGCTCACCAAGTTTCCTTTCACATTTTCATGTGCCAGTGGTTTATAAGTGAAATTAAGCCAAAGAGAAAAATTTATATACCAAATAATATGATACATGAAAATAAACTGACCATTCCTAGTAAACACACTACTACAAAAGTTTTAAATCGTTATGTAAATAGGCGATGCGTGTGACCAAACTGTACTAGCAAATAAATTTTCAGGAAAAAAAAACAAGAAAATGTAGAAAGATAGGAATGGTAAATTCCAAGTCCAGAATAGATATGACTTTTGTCATGAATGAAAACGGTGTCCTGGATTAACCACACGGCCCCAAATCTGGCAATAAAGACGGGACTCAAACCACAAACTCTCCCACTCTTTAGAAAATTTCCTAACAGAACAATACAAAGTGATTTCAGGAAGGAACAAAGTCAAATACAATATGAAGAATATGACTGTGACTTGCTTGCATTTAAGGACACGCTTGAGGCATGTGGCTGTCACCTTCTTGCTATGTGGCCTAAGACAGGTTCTTGCAAAAAAAATAAAGTAATATGCGCTAAGGGGACGTCACAGAGCCCACACGGAACAGGTCCCTCCACAGAGGAAAGGCCTCCAAGACCCCACATGGAATCTGAGGTCCCAGCTCTTCTTGATGATTAAGTCCACAGAGAGTTGCAAAGAGAATGGTACATTTCTGGGGTGCAGGAGGGAGGAAGATGCAACACCGCAGACTATTATTTTTACCTGATTTCAAACTATTTTCAGCATGAATGGACATAGGATGGGAACCTTTAACTGATTTTGTATCAGATGATATAGCTCCATCAGCCTTCTTATTGTCAAACTTTTGCTCGTCACATGTGTTCTTCTGCAGGAAAGATAAAAAAGTCTCTTTAATTAAGAAAACCACTATTAGAAAAACGTTTAAAATAGGGCCTCCCTGGTGGCGCAGCGGTTAAAAGCACTGCGCTGTGGAGCTGTCAGCAGCAGCGATGCGAGTTCGACGCCCAGCCGGGGAGAATCCCACATGGTGCGGCAGACCTCTCCTGCATTGCCCGCTGCTCCCCTCAGCAGTGTATTTCTGATCTGCCTGTTCTGCTCCCCACTCTGTCTCTGGTGAAGCCTCTCACCACTCCACACCTCTGGCCTGTACCCCAGCTTGTATGTATAAATAAATAAATCTTTAAAAAAAAAAAAAAGAAAAAAGAAAAACGTTTAAAATAGCAAATCTGTAAGAATTCATAATTCACCTTTGAATTTTCAAAAAGATTAGGCCAAGTAAATTCTTAAATACCACAAAAAAGACAACTTAAATATCTTGCCAGAATTAACCACTTCTTTACATTTTAAATGCTGAAAGTGACCAACAAACCAGCATTTACTGACCTTCAACAGAGCTTTCGATGCCTGTGGGAGGGGGGACGTGTGCTCACGGCGTGGCTTCACCGTTTGAAAGCCTCGGTGACAGCGGGGCTGGCTGTAATCATACTGGGAGCCAGGCCCTGGGCAGACATTCTGTGTAGACTCAAGGGTGTAGGGAGAGTAGGCATACGGATGAAGTGCCATCTCGGAAGGTAAATACTGAGGTGGGAAAGATGACACTCCAAAGGTCCTATCTTCAGTATAGAGTTTCTGTCTAAATAAAAGGGTGAATTTTAGGTGCAGACTTCATACTCAGAGCTTAATATATTGTAATAACCTAATTTAAACTTTTATTTTTGAGGTTGTTCATTCTAGCAGTGAAGTAGCTCTAAAAGCCAAATACAGCCTCTGAACATTCTTTGCCTACAAAGAATAATGCTGACCTGACTCTGCTTTCACTCCCAAACCCGAACATCCATGACAGGACTGCTTCATGGAGACGGGAGACTGGAGGAAGCCCCCGCAGCTTTTCGCTCTCATGCTGTCAAGTACTTGGGAAAGCCCCTCTTACCAGCCCTGGCCACAGGGTCATCCAGAACAGTCTCTTTCAGAGGGGGCTTTCACAGAGCCCCTACTACCCAAATCCCATCGCCACCTGGCTGGTCTGAACTGCAGGGGGCACTGTGCACCAGCTGGCCCAGGAACTGCACATCCTGCTGGGAAGACAGAGGCCGCTGCCTCAATTTGCTCAAGCTGCTCGACTAAACCAAAATATAATTTTGCACCGATTTTTTTTTTTCCGGTAAATTTGGTATTCAGCTGAGGTTTCAACCATTTTTCAATGAAAACAAATACAAAATGAAATGCTGAGCAGCTGAGCTAAACTACAAATCATAATCTTTACATTCCCACAAATAAGCACCAGTAGCTGCTCTTCTAAATTTCAGAGATGAAAAACTCTGGCGTGAAATCCCAAAGTATACCAGTCCCCCGAAAGGCAGGAAAATTCAGAGCTAACCAGAAGACACACTCTGTGATCTTCTATCATGTGTGAACACAAGGATATGTGGGCACAGGTACTTCTTACTGGGGGGTCTATTTCCATCTGGCAGCATGAGTGAACCTGCCACGAGGCAGGAGGTAACCACCTCCAGGCCTGAGAGTAAAAAACACACGCATGCACGAAGGCACATCTGAATACTCACTGCCTGGCTTCCATACAGTATGTAATTACAGACTACCAGGTATGCTGTTAATTCGTGGTATTTTATAGTAAATCTTTATTTTGTGTAAACTTTTACTTATAGGCAAGTCTAGTGATGAAATGCACCTCATTAAGAATGAAATCAAATCCTTCCACACGGCCTAGTGCGGCTCTCCAAAGAGTAGTCAAAGCTAGTCCAGGCACTAACCCTCGAGGTGAAACCCCATTTTCTTAAGTCTGATGCCTAGAAAATCGAATAGGGAGCAAATGAGGGCGAAAAACCTGTTCTTCACAAAAGACTGATCAATAGCATAAAAACAAAGGTGATCTCACAAATCAAAAAGTGAATGAAGACACCAAGAAACTGATGTCAATAAGAAAAGGGGGGCAGGATCCCGAAGTGGTTTTGAAGCTTGTCGTCACCTCTCTCATTCATACCAGTCTAGAGACTTTAGTTTGGGTCCTGCTCAATCACAATCTCATTGTCCACTCCGGGCAACTCACTGACCCTCCTTCCTCTAGGAAGTGGAGTTTCCCTTTCTATCCCAGGCAAATGCAAGCATATGCAGAGACAGCACAGCACCTCAGAGACAATCACAGCACTTGCTGTGGCTTTGAATGGTCCAGCTGTAGACCTCCTCATGCCATGAACGACCAGATGCCCTGACCTGGTCACACCACTCCTTTCCTTCCCCCTCTGATGTCAGCACTCACCTCCTCCAGCTAAGTGCCTGTAGTGCCAGGAGGCACAGAGCAGGTTTTCTATGATCCAGGCAGACGGGTAAAGGAGAGTCCTGGAGCCCTCGGTGGCTTTCTCAGGCTTTTAATGTTTTTCTATGGCACTTACAGAGAGGCAACCAGCTGCAGGGCAGGCAAAGGGGTTGGGGGGCCGGGAGGCTGGCAGGCCTCCCGGCCCCCAGCAAATCTCTACTCTCTCTGGGGTCTCTCGTGGTCTCTTCTGCACCTGTCACACGGTTCTCTCCCGCCACGCTGTTCTCTCCTTTCTCTGCTGACTCTGTTCTTACACGCTCGGTCTCCAGGTCCAGGTGTGCCCACTTACGCACACCCACACCGTACTACAGGTGCCCACCATCACGCATGTGTGTAGGACTGCAGGAGTCTATCACAGACACTAATGGCAGGAAGGCGGAAAAACCTGCTAACTTTTATTTACCCTACAGTCCCCCAGGCGTGTACACAACACTCACTGATCACTTGCCCCACTTCTGCTTCCTCAGTCCTAAAAGACTCCCCCAAGTGTCCCAGGACTTCCTTCCTGTCAGCTAAGTCATCCCTCTACACAGCAACTGCCGGATCTGGTCCTACTGTCATGTCATTGGGAAGCTCCCCTGGCCTGGACTTGGAACTCTGGATTCCCCTCCCCTTCTCTTGCTCTTCTGTGGCCGGCCTCCTCTCCACCCTGCCTGTCAGTCATAAAAGTCAGTCGTAAAAGATTTACGAGTCCAAATCTTTCACTGTTCTTAGAAATTCAGACACTTGCAACCCAGCACCTTCACCAACTCCTGGCCTCTATCTCCACTTACAGGTCATTTACTCTTACCTTCATTGCCCACTTTTCCCCCATCCCATTCGTAAGAGTTCAACCTTGACATACGGTCCCCAAACCAGCCCCACTTCACACAAATATGCTCTCATAAATGACATTCAATTCCTTCAATGGATTCAACTGGAAACTCCAAGGCATCTTTGCTGCCGAAGTCCAGCTGGCCAAGCAACCTGCGGCAGGTCTCCCTGTATTTCCTTCTCTTTCCAGTGCCTGGAGGTCAAAGCCTTCAAGCCCTTTACCTTCAAGTCTGACCGGAATCTAGGTGCAATTATCATGACCCCACTCAAAACACCACCAGAAGCTCCCTATTTCCCACCCAGCACATCTACCCGTTTCAGCTGTCCCACACAGGCTTTCAATCTAGTAGTGGCCGTCCACTAACAGCTGGGCCCTAGTCTTCTACTGTCGCCAATGCACATCTTGCACTGGTCCCTGTGGGCAGGTCAGGACCTGTCACTCCTCCAGCCACTAGACTGCAGGCAGAGGGACAGAAGGAGGCCCTACTCTGCTGAAGATGCTAGTCCTCACAGCTGAGAGGTTTCAACTGAAAGCACCTACCGGTGTACTAGGAAATTTCCACAGTAAATTCCAAGATGCTGAAAATGCTCAACAAACTTGCCAACAGCAACAGCAGTTTTGGGGAATATGAATGAACTCAGGATAGAACTGAGTGGTAATTCTGGTTCGACTGCTGCTGAGCTGAGTAACTTGGGACAAACATTCCTGGGCTTAGTTTCTCCAGTGAGAAAAATAACACTTCATCTCTTTACCAACATCAGGGACTGTAGCCTGCATGAAAGAAATGACTGTACGTAACAAACCCAAACCAAATCCACAAACCTCAAATGTGTGTTGCAAAGGGATTGTCACAAAGCAAGGACTATGCCTGCATAGCCCTCTTTGTTCATTACACCAATAACCAGTACTTCCCAAACATCACAATCTTGATGTATCAGAATACTTCCACTGACATTTTTCATCTCTAACATCAATTCAGAGAAGATTGGGACATTTTTTTTTCTCTCCAAGTTCAAATCCATGTTTGAGAAAAAGGGGAATAACCCCTCCCCCCTGAAACATTTAATGCTTTCTTTTAATAATTAACTCCAAATGAACAAATGAGCCCCTTTCCAGTGCACTGTTAGCTGTACAGGAGGGGCAAGATTCTGTAAAATGGTTGGCATGGCTCTCATTTGAGTTCCTTGTGTGAGGTGACTCACAAAACACAAAATGTATGCCACTCAGTGCAAAGATTCTGTAAAAGTTTCTATCCTTTTTTAGGAAGGTATGGGAAGAGAACATACAGAATTAGATTGCTAGAACAGAATAAATAAAAAGAAATATGTTTGTCAAGGAAAGTTTTACCCCACTTTTTCATAGCAAGAAACTTCCATTAAGTGAATCTGACTGCAAAGATGCAAGTCTTACATAAGAACTGACTAATCAACTTCCACCATTTTATTTTCATTTTCATTTTCAAGGCTCTAATCCTTTCTAACTTTTGGTTTCATGCTTCCTTTATCCTTATTTTCTTTCCAGGCAGGAAAATCATAAACCAAACTTTTTCTTGGTTACAAACAATATTTAGTAGTCAAAGCTAAAAAAAGAATAAAGGCTTAAAAAATGAAAATTTTAAACTAAGCACTGTGAACCCTTGAGCGTCATGATGCTTTTGGGTCAGGTCATTGCCAGGATACTGCCTGAGCTACCGGAATGTCTTTTATCTTTATTCTAGGTAACTGGAATTCCACCTGGCAGATACCTTACAGTTCTTGTCACTGACTGACATACATTTTCTATTTTGTGATTCACCTCACACAAGAACTCAAATGAGACCCATGTCAACCATTTACAGAGTAGAATTACAGTGGAAAACTTGGGTATTTCTACCAAAAAACTTCAATACACACAGACAGTACTTTAATTTTTGTCAAAAAATAGAAAATAATTTTCAGTATTTCCTAAAAATGCCAGACAACTCTTTTTCGTATGCTTTCAAGTTTTCATTCTCGTGAATACAATTCAAGAGTGTATGCAAAGCATGAACTATTTTCAACCACAATATACAGGCATGAAGAAAAAAAACCAACACCACATTTGACCTATGTCAAAGGAATATAAAGGCAAGGAGTCTTAACTAAGCGAAAAAGTCATATATACGTCAAAAATAAATCTGCTAGCAACCTACACAATGAAAGACTTAACATTGTTTTTCTAAATTTAGCTAGCTAATAATAAAAACCATTTTGGCAATGCCTAGAACGAATCTATAAAAGATAAAGCAAATTTAACAAACATCATAAGCCTCTTTAAACTCAAAATTTAAAGCATTTATAACAAGAATTTGTGGACTACAGCTCCTAAAGACATAAAGTAAAAGGGCCAAAATCCAGCAACTTCCAAACAATTACCCACAAAGAGGCAGCTATGTTTGCTGGCCCCCACTATCCCTGAGAAAGAATTTTAAATATTAAACCCAAAAACAAAAAGCAGGATTATTTATTTGGGCTTTTCTCTGCCTCATTTCCTCGCCCCACCATTCTGTCATTTCACCTCCCATCAGATACACGATACAGCTTTAAACAACATGCACAAGTGAACCCTGAAAGTGAATTTCCTACTGATTAGTGCAATGCAGTCTCCATACTTTCTTTTCCTAAAATAATCAGGTGAGTATGCAAAAAGAGTTGAAGCTCCAGTTTTCAGGACACAGCTAAGGTGTGCTGCTGGCTCAGAGCCTTCTTGGCTGAGGAGCACACTGCCTAGTTGCTTTGAGAACTCTCACATGTTGGAAAGTCCCCAGGTAATCAAGATCTTTAGGATACTTACTCAGGCACCGGTAGTTCCTGAACACAGGGATAGTATGGGGCTGCACAGCTAGGCAACACACGAGCTTCTGAAGACTCTGTCCATGCCACACTGAGCCCAGCAAATTTGGGGACAAACGGTTTCACATCTGCTGACAACTTGATACCCTGAGGGGAAAAGAAGGGGTTCTGGCTACTTACATTTTGAAATCAACCAAATATAAACAAACCACTTCCCGCCCCCAAGAGAGTCGCTGAGTTCCAGCAATCCCCAAATGCTGAATCCAGTATGGTTGCTCAAATACTTCTGCCTAGTAAAGACAAAAATTATTTTGCTCAATTTCTTCCCAAATGCTTTCTATTAGAAAAAGCGTTATGCAATATTAAAAGTGAAAAATGCGGGCAAGCAATTGAAGTGGAAGTAAAATTCAAACCCAGATTATAGTTAGGACCACAATTGATAATAGTTACTTAATTTTATTTTACCTCTGTCAAAGTTAGGGAAAAACGAGGAAGTATGGGCAAGTACAGCCGAGAAATGCTTAACTATAACACTCAACACATTACGGAAGTTGACTTCCACAGCACTTTTCTCTAAACAGGTTACACCCAAGATCTCTTTTTCACTCAAGTGAACCACTACACGTTATCTTTTTTAAAAGTTTCTATGGCTATGAGCCCCTGGAAGTTGTTTTTAACCCTTGTTTTTGATTTTTAGTTCTCAAACCCGTATCTTATCAGGAAATTTACCTTTATAATTTTATGCCCAGGTGTTTTTGGTTTTTTTTTTTTTAATTCGCTTGAAAGCCCATTTGGCGGTCACCAGGGCTCCATCTGGCGGTCACGCAGGGGCTTCGAGCGCAGAGATTTTACAAGCTCTTCTCCCGGGTATGGCCGCAAGTGCCCGCAGCCTCGAGACCAGCCAGGGTCCCCAGACAAGCGCATTCCTCTCACCGCGGTTCCCCGCGGCAATGAAGATACGCCCCGGGGTTCAGTTAGCGGATGCCCGCCCGCCGCCCCGCGCCGTGCCCACTCAGTCTCCGGCCCACGCCGTCGTCCTCACCTCGCCTGGGGACTCCCGCGGCCTCTCTGAGGCCATGGCGGGTGGCTCGGAGGAGCCCCAGCCGGGGAGCCCAGCAACAGCCCGGTCGGCGGGCTAGACAGACCCGCGGCGCTTTTCCTCCCTACTGTTCCGCCTTCGGAGCCGACGCCAGGATGTGCGTCACAGAAACGCGACCCTGCCCACCCTACTTCCGGCGGAAGTGCGTGAGGTGGCGGCGGCGGGGACAGCTTTGGGCCTGCGCTGACTCCTTAAGAGCAGTGCCCGGCTACTGGGGGCGCCCTCCCCAGAAAAGCGCGCATCACTGGGGTGCCGTGTAGGGGTTGTAGGTGGTCTCCATGAAGGCAGTGGACGTCATCCCGTTGCAGTCCGGCAAGGAGGGGGTCGGTGTGCCTGCGACTAAGGGTCTGTGGAGGAACCGCACCCATTCTACACACCTGGGGACTACAATTAGTGTCCAAACCTAGCAGAAAACAATTTCCTAACTGCCAGGTCCCTTTCAGCACCCCGTTACCCGGACCAGGAGAACACGTGCTGGGAAAGGTGAAGGTGCAGAGATGCACAAGGCGTGTAGCAGGACGTTAGGTGGACTGAAAGTTTGACCAGGGGTTGCTGACAGAGTGAAAACACTAGGCTGGAGGCTAAATGTAGGTTCCTCCTATTTCTTGCTCATGGACATGGGTTGAGTGACCAACAGGTGATGAGTCAGGAAATGCAGGCACCTCTAGCTGTTTCAGGTTTCCCTGCGTGGGCCCCAGGCATAACCATGCCTGGACACACCTCCAGTGTGAGCAGAGGGCTAGGAATTTGGGCAGTAATCAGTGCTGGAGGGACCCCTCTGGTCTCTTAGGGTGGATTCCAAATGCAATGAAGTTTACTTAACACTTTGCGGTCCGCTCATGTATTAGTACGTGTTTTTGTCACCAGTATCAGGTGGCCGCTCACGTATTAATATGTGTTCATCTAGTCTCTGCTTTTTCACGCCACAGCGGATTTATTTGGAACTATTAGGAGCTATTTCTTTGATCGTACTCAGTCTAGAAGCTTTACACATTGTTTTGGTGAACGTGTAAGGTGTTTTATGAGAGATATTACAGTTTTTTTAATATCTAGTAGTTCAGGAGTTGTGTGTGTTTTATTGAATGCTTATACCATTCATGCAGTGGCACAGAAAATGGCCAGCCCCAAGGGCTGGTAAATTTAAAGGGCACCGGCACACAAAGTGTTAAAGCAATCTTGCATCTTTGGAGTGACTGCTGATCCTAGATGCCACTCTAGCTGATGGGTCCCCGGGGGTCAGGATAGGTTCTGGGCTAGTGTTCATCACTCCCTTCAGTATTTGTGCTCCTAGTGTATAAAGCACCAGCCTAGAGTCTTATGCTCTATTAAATTTATACCTGGTTATTGGTCTCTTCCTAATTAAATGGTATCCCCATCACATTGAGCTATTTTAAGCCCATTTAACTTCTTTAAATTTATTTCCTCAGGACTAAAGCAACCTCAAGTCACAAATTAACTTTAAGAAAATAAACCTCAGTAACTTCAGTGATAAATGCAACATACAAACTTTATTTAACAAAAGTAACAGGTAAAGTCAAACAGGCACTTATATTAAGAGAAAAACTGACTACAAGAAATGTTATCCTAAACATCTTACAGTAACCTACTTGCAGTTGCATTTAACTGAGCTCTGTTGCTGTGAAGAATACAGCTCATGCACAGGTATGGATGAACAATTTGTACATTTTTCAAGTATTCACTGAATACTACCTTATATACACATATACATTAAATTTGAAAAAGATTTAATTGACGACCCCAGGTATACTTCATTTTTGTTGATCTTTTGGAAGAGGTCGTCTAAAGAGAAGAATGTGTGGTTCTGTGGAAAGAAAAATTTTTTAAAAATCATTTTAGTATATAATATGGTCAATTTTCAACTCAATCAAAAATTTAAAGAATTTTTAACTGATCCAAAATAAAGTCAAATCTATGGTCAATTAAGAAAAGAAGTACTTATTGAGGTATCTTCAGTGTCAATGCCAACAACATACAGAAGAAAACAATCTTGACAATCAGAATATTCTGCCAGGTTTTATCCACCTTTGGAAACAGTTAAATAGAGAAGCTACTTCGGGAGGAATATTTCTACCTTTAGAATCTCAATCCCAGTGAAAAGTAAAGAGGTGGGCCTATCCCTATACACTACTTCAGTAGGCAGGGGACAGGAATTTACAGTTGAGTTCTTCAGTTGCTTTGTATTATTATCCGGAGAAAGACCTTTCTTTTTAAACCCCAGTACAGACACACACCCCTAATCCCATGAAAGTTACATTTTTGATGCTGCTGCTTTTCTTTAACAAGTGTGGAAAGCAAGATAGCTTTAGCTCCACCTAATTCAGCTTCTACAGTATGCCTTCTACTTTTTGTTCAAATTATTCTAAATCCCTTAAGATTTAGTGATAAACCCAAAAGAATTAAATTCCACAAATTTTTGGTGTAGTTTACTATTTAGCATCTAAAAATCTTTCAGGCTAATCCTGTCTTATGCATTAGTACTTCTAATAATGCATAATAAAGACAGCACATAAGAGTTCACAAGCTGTTATGTCATTTAATTTTAAATAGTACATACCATTGTCCTTTAATAGAAAACTAAAGACAAGACAGAAACTTAATACTTAAATTGTCTTAAAATAAGTCTTAGTTTTCAAAGAGGGGACACCAGAATTTTAAATATACACTTATTTTAATGCTGCATGCTAAATAGCAACTTACCTGGCTCATGAATCATGTAATGAACCCAACCTAGACTCTGTTGGACACCAAGTCTCCTCCACTCCTCTTCAGACATCAGATGGGTTTTGGGTACTTGTTTGGAAAGTTCTCTGGGTAACATGACATGCCTGTTAAAAAGACATCAAGCATTTGTGCTCTGCATAAATATGTTTTCTACATTTATGATTATGAAGGCTTCTCTGGGTTATTTAAAATTTGAGCTTTTTGTCCTCAAAACAACTCTTCAAAGCAATTCTATTTGTCATATTATAGTTGGAATCAATCTTGAAGATTACTACCTTTAAATTCTGATTTTTGATGGCTTCAAATTAGAAAAGGATATGCAATTCAAATGCAGAAGGCATCCTATTAGAAAACTTTTTCTATTTTCCCAACTAAGACTCCTTGTCAGTGGTCTCAATCCTCTTTTAAGAATAGAACCCCTCCCCCCCCAACTAAGTTGGGCACACGGTTACCCAATACTTCCCAGTGTCTCCCCTTGCAGCTACTTTTGGTCACGTTAGTAAATTGTGGCTAACAGGATACAAGCAGAAAACATGCCACTTATGGAAAATGTCCTCAGAAGAAACATGCCTGGCTCTTCTTTTTCTCCTTCCTACTGTCTGTGATCAGAAAGTTAGAAAGGTCATCTAGGACCAAAGAATGGAATGTAAACTGAAGATAGTTCCTGACTATCATTAGACCTGTAGAGCCTTTTACACAAGACAGAAAAACCCAAACTTGGATTTCCTTATTCAACATTAAATGTATAGTAGATACAAGTTCTACTAGTATACAAGTGTACTCCAGAATTTGCTTTCTGCTTTGTAATTTGTTCAGAATTCCAAGTACAGTAATTGCCAATATACATGTACCTGCAACCATTAAGTTACTGATCTATTTCCAAAACTTAATTCACTTTCTTAGAAGACATGTAATATTCTTCCAAGCCAAATCAAGACTATGTACAACTTTAGATTTGTGTAATTATTGAAAACAATTGGTAACCCCTTAATTACAGTAAAAAATCTCAATTCCCAGACCCATTTTTACCATTTCTAGTGGCAATTAATAGTTGTATACAGATTCATCCATAACCACCACCCAAACTTTTTGTCCAGTATAGATTATCTGTGAGTCAGCAGGCTACAGAATGAGAAAAGTACATTCTGGCCACACTTTCTGGCATACAGGAAAATAAAGCCTGTAACCTATTATTAGCATAAGCTGTCACCAACCTAAATTTGAGTCTGTGGTTGGTTAATTGAGTACTGTTTTAATGTCATTGCAAGGCAAAATGGAGCCTTAAAATAACTGTATTATGTTGCTAGGTTGCAAGGTCACCGAGTCAAGTTATAATTAATGTCATAGTTGCTGCATAAACTCTTAAGGCTTTATTAATACTGTTACCTGATTTCTACCTTCTACCATAATTGATTAGTCTCAAAAAGATTAATGTTGACCAGCTTTGTAATCATGTATATCCACATAAATTATTTCCCAAATCCAGTATTTCAGTACCATGGGCATGTCCTGGGGAGAAGGGGAGTGGTAAAGAAGACCAATAATAAGCAAAGGTGCTACTAAAGGAACACTGGAAGACACAAATTTTAAAGGTAGATAGTTGTGGGAAGATTTAAAAAACAAACACAGCTTTTATGAATTTAAATCCATACAATCCAGTAATACTTGTTACACGTCACTGAAGTTCTGAATGAAGTTCATTTAGAAAAACCAAACAATTTCATACTGGCAAAAGTAAATGCTATCCTTTGAAGTTTATAGTGTATGTCATGCTACCACATATAAACCATCCTGGAATCACACTTCTGTGATTTATCAATAGTATAGCTTCCCCTTTAAAAATATCTCAGGAGATTAGTTACTACTCTGACTCATAACACGACCTAGTGAAGAAGACCAGCTGTATTGAGTTATATCACCTGGCTATGACAAAACTTTCTGGGCCTCCCTGGTGGCGCAATGGTTTTAAGTCTCAGCCTATGAAGCTATTGGCATCCACCTCAGCAGAAGTCTGATCCCCAGCCAAGGAGATTCCCCACAGGGCACAGCCGATCTCCCTTGCTGCTCCCCTCAGCAGTACACTTCAGTCCATCTGCCTGCTCTGCTCCCCACTCTGTCTCTGCCACCCCACACCTCTGGTGTACACCCTAGTTCTTGTACGCATAAATAAATCTCAAAAAACTTTCTATACACTACTACAAACCAACCACTTAAGCTAAAATGTTAGCACAGTCCACCTTATTCGGTGCTTCTAAAGATCGTTAGCATACTGAAAGCAAAAACGGTACTACTAAGAGAGGTTTTGGTATCTTAATCTATTTGGTGTCACATGTGTTCCAGAATAGTGTTCCAGACTTTAGAAAGGTATTGGCTCTTAGGTGACATCACACAGTTGAACATCATGCCCAAATACACATGATCAGAACTGTCTAGTATAAAAGATGATCGACTTCAAATTTATCTCAGCTTTTGCAGCTAGCAATATGAAACACAGTGAGTGTTGCTAATTTTAAAGTTACCCTAAACAGTCCTGTTTTTCTCCAATGAAGACAGACTTCCTTGACAGCATGGGGGGAAAAAGAGGCAGGTCACCCACTTTTTGTCCCTTCTCCCTCAAGTAATTTCCTTGTAAATCTAAGCGACGGGGACACAGTACAGAAAACAAGGTCACTGCTCGGCCCCGCCCACATTTCGGCGCTCTCCCAGAATGCAGCGTCGCAGGCACCTCGCCGAGGGTGGGGGAGGGGCGGCCGGAAGCCACGCCCCAGGGGAGTCCCCGCGTACTGCGAGGCTCGCGAGCGTTAAGGGCGCTTCCTCTCGCACCGCCCTGTGCGTACCCAGTTTCCCCGTGCGACGCCCCAGGTGCCACAAAGCCAGCCGGTCGGCCAGGGCACGCCGCGGACGGAACGGCCGCGCATTCTCAACTGAGCCTTGAGCCGCCCCACTTTGCCCCGGCGCGCAGTGACGCCGGGGTTAAGCCCCGCGCCAGGAGCCCAGGGTCCGTGGCCGAATGAACACTTTCAAATTCCAATCCAGAAACTTCCCGGGGGTGCCCCTCAGGGTAAGTTCTAGCACCGCTACCCTGAAGAGGAAAAGAGGTGTTTCTCCACGCTGGAGAACAGACCACAGGCAACAGGTCGCCATCCGCCTTCCGAACACCCCTCCGCGGCGGTGTCTGGGGCACGGGGGCGTCTGCGGGGGGGCCCCGCATCCCGGAGCGCGGCCCGGCAGTGGTCGAGAACCCTGCAGTGACGGCCTCTTGCCCTTTCCCGTCCGAGCACGTTCCTGTTGGCGCCCGGCCTCGTCCTCACCCACCTAACAAAGGGCGGGATCCGGACGGGCAGGAAGCCGGGCCCCAACTCCCGACGCGACCCCAGCCCAGCTCGACGTGATTAAAGCCCGACAGGCTTCGACCAGGGCTCGCCCCTGGCCCCGACCTCAGGAACTTCGAGCCCGGCCTGGCCCCGGCCCCTACTCAAGCCCTATCCCCGTCCCCACAATCGACCCCCGGCCCCGGTCCGGCAAGGGCCGAAGCCTGGGACGGAGCACAGCGACCTCGGCCCAAGTCCTACCTCCAACCCCATCTCTCCCCATAGGCCGGAGCCCGCACCCGGTGCCGCGGCTGAGAGGCCATCCTGCAGCTTACCGGTACTCGTAGTGTTCGTCGAAGTACTTGTCCGAGTAATAGATCTGCTTGTGGGCCATCCTGGGCGGCGGGGAAGAAGCGACAGGGGCGTGAAGAGCTCACACAGCGGGCCGCGCGACCACGTCGGGCCAAGGCAACGACTCGACTGAGACCAACCGACCCCAGGCCCAACGAACCCGGTTTGAATCCGACAGCCCGTCTCTGATTGGACGGCGGTGCCGACCAATCGTCTTCCGCTCATACGGCAGGAAGGCGGGGCTGACTTCCAGCCTATGGTCGCCGCCTCCGAGGCGTTCTTTCCTAAAACTAGCGAATGAGAAGCCTGTTGCGAGGTTGGCAGAGGGAAGACGTTGATGATTGGCATGACGTGGAGGCAGAGAGCATCCTGATGTAAAGGGGTGTGGCCATGGACGGGCGGAGCCGGGGCGTTGAACGCTGCAGAGCGCGTGCGCAGAGCTTTAGAACTTTCCAGCTCCGCTAAGCCGTTGGTGCGGCTTATCTGCGGGAGGAATGAGATATCGCGGGGTTTGGTGGAGCTTAGGCGGGGCCGATCGCTGAGCGGTCGCAGTTGCGTAAGCGCTGTTGGGGCGCGCCGCGTCAGGCAGGTGTGTGACCCATTGTGGGAGTGTGGAGGGATGGGAGTCCGCAGCCCCCGAAGCCCTGTTTGTGGGTGAGGGACACGGGACATTCTGTGTAGTGCGGCGCGAGGCCGCGTGGAAGGTACCAAAGGCCGCCGCAGAGCGGACCTTAGTGGATGGCGGAGGGGGAAGGCGGTGGGCGCCGCCGACCTGGCGTTGCGGCGCCTTCCAACGGCCTCGGCACGCTGGGGTGACTGCTACCTGCCAGGGAGACGGACGTGCGAAGGTTCAACAGTAACAGTGTTACTCCCGGAGGGTGGGGTTCAGAGGGGCGTCGAAAATTCCCTTGGCGTCTTGGTAGTGAACCCTAGTTTAAACAGAGGTACGTAAAAAATAAAGTGACTTGAAAGCATGCCACGTGCGGGTGGTGGGTGCCAATGGAAAGTGGTCTTTTCGGTTTTGGTCATATCTGCCACTTCGAGCCCGTATCTGACTGTCGTTCGGAATGTTGGTCCCAGCACAGTACAGGCACGACACACCACGGGTGGGGGTGAAGAGAGGGCGAAGGGGGTCAGAAGAAAGAAGAGAGGCGAAGATTAAAAGGCTCTTAAATGACAAATCACCGCAGCCAAGAGGGCC
>PVIJ01005085.1:28653-108549 GCA_004024925.1 Scalopus aquaticus
CCCCCCAGCATGATGAACACACAAAGATCAAATTTTGAGAAATAACAATGTACGCCTAATTAGGCGTGATGGTAAAATGAATGAACTTAGGGGAGATGGAGAAGGACAACCTGGGAAAAGGCTTCCCAGGCAGAACCTGGAAAAGAAAAGCTGCTTAAATACGTTTTCACAGACATACTGTGGAAAGTTGCAGACAAAGGTGTAATCAACTCCCATGTTCCACTCCAGCAGTAAACATTTTGACCGTTTTGTTTCTTCTATTCATTTTCGCCCCACCCAAGAATAACTTGGAAGCATCCTAAATGTCTTTCATTATTGAAATAATACTTAGTGTACATCTGTGGATCCACTGTACAACTCGTTGTCATTATTAAAATTCCTCATTATGGCACAGCAGACCTCCTGTCTCGCCTGCTGCTCCCCTCAGCAGTGTATTTCGGTCCTCTGCCTGTTCTGCTCCCCACTGTCTCTAGTGAATCCTCTCAGGGCCCCACGCCTCTGGCCTGCACCCCAGCTTGTATGCAAAAATAAAAAATAAATTAAAAATTCCTTATTTTCCAGTTGCTGGTTTAGATTCCCTGATAGCCTCGCACATGAACATTTTCGGTTGGTTGGTTTGAATCACATTTAGTGTTTGTATTCCCTATGACCACAATCTCACCAGAAAATAGTTCGTGCTGATTCATAGGGCTTATGTCTCAATAGTTAAATATCTCCACACTGTTCTTTTTATCAACATGATTAGATCTAGAAAGTGATAATGAAAAGTTGAAAAATAATTAAATTTATAACTCAACATTTTGTAAATAAAAACAACTGTTACAGGGCAAGAGAGGGGCACCCTTGAAACCCCAGACCTGCCCTGTTCTAAATGGGTTCTGCCATCTGCCGCATCAGTACAAAACATACAGGACCTTTTGTGGAAAGAAACTTTAATACAATTAGAAAAGACAGAGAAGACAAAGAATATATTTTCTAAGTCAAGCACCCAGTATTATCCAACTCCTCATGGGTAAAAGTCCACCCAAATAGGATTGGTTCAAAGCAAGTCTCGAAAGCCTGCCACAAGTCTAGAACAGCTTTTGGCAGGGATCCACACATAAGGGTCAAAATAGCCAGAGGGGGGGTGGGGAGGATAAGGGCACAAAATGGAAGAGAGGAGAATACAGGGGACCATGGAGATGGATCACGGGTGAATTGGTGGTGGGCTGCCCAAGGGGAATACAAAATGTAAAAGACACAAATAACAATAAAAAAAATGGAAAAAAACAAAAACAAAAACAGCCAGACAATTCTGGGAGGAACCGAAATACCTTTCGGCAGGGACCCTTACAAAAGGGTCAGAAACAGTCAGACAATTCTGAGAGGAACAGAACAAAATCAAAACCAAAATTAACACAGCCATTGTTAATTTCCCCATGGGTCTCTAACCCACATCT
Source organism: Scalopus aquaticus (assembly GCA_004024925.1). Classification (NCBI taxonomy): domain Eukaryota; kingdom Metazoa; phylum Chordata; class Mammalia; order Eulipotyphla; family Talpidae; genus Scalopus; species Scalopus aquaticus. The sequence continues at coordinate 30,093 of PVIJ01005085.1, forward strand.
CTTTCAATCAATCCAGGCCAGTGCAGCTTCTTTACAAGTCTCTGCTCCTTGGGCCTCTTCTGGCTTTCCATCCTTTTTCCGTCTCCTCCTGTCTTCTGTCTGTGTGTTCTGTCTCCTCTGTGTGTCCTTTGCTGTGTGTCTCCTGTCTGTCTTCTCCACCTTCTTATATCTTGCTCAGTTTCACCCTACCTCAGGTGGGACAGGGAACCTGGGACACACCCTTTTTCCTGGGGACCATCCTGTTACACAACCAGAATTGTTTTCATGCAGAAAACATAGGAAAATAATATATTTTGCAAATGTGATTCACATCCAGATCTCCCTGATCTATACCAAACACATGACCAGGGATACCTGTATGGAACAGAAAAGTGGGCATAGAAATGGTGAATGATGAACAAATACAGTAAACCTAACTGATGTCGGCCAGTTACAGCACTGTTTCTTGCACTGTGAAGTGAGATTAATTCAATTTCTACCCCTCCGGTCCACACATTTCTCCCCTCTCCCCTGCCCCATAAACTGAAGTTCTGCCTATGTAAAGTTCTACTGAATTAAATTGTTACTCTTTTTTTTAAAGTCATGGGCATTTTCTTTTCTTTTTTTTAAAGATTTATTTATTTATGAATACAAGCTGGGGTACAGGCCAGAGGCATGAGGTGGTGAGAGGGTTCACCAGAGACAGAGTGGGGAGCAGAACAGGCAGATCGATGGAAATACACTGCTGAGGGGAGCAGCAGGCAAGGCAGGAGAGATCTGCCACACCATGTGGCAATCTCCCTGGCTGCCCACAGCTCCACAGCACAGTGCTTAACCCCTGTGCCACCAGGGACGCCCAAATTGTTACTCTTCTTATTGAAACATTTGGTGTTAATTTTTCATAGACAAAAAATTGGGTTCTGCTACAGATTTTTACTCCTTATTTGACTATAGAATCTTAAAAAAGTTACTGAAGATATGAATGGAAGAAGAGAAGTGTGAGAAAAAATAACTTTAGAAGAACTTTATTTTTCAAACTAGTCTCCATAGATCCAAAGGGGCCTCAAGTTCTCTTCCAGACTGTTTAAAAATCTTGGTTTTAAGTTTGTGAACCAATGAATTCTGCGTATCTGTTTGACTTCTTCATTGCAGAGGCCAAGCTTGTTTTTTGTTCATATTAGTTCTCCTTCAACTGTTGTGGGTCAGTAAGAAACACAGTTGAAGTCTGAGATATCTTATTTCCCTTAGACGTGACTTGCACATTTCTCAAGGTAGAAATTCTCCGCTAGAATGTGGATGTGTTCCCTTCAGTTCTTGGTGCTCTCTGGATGCGGTACCTTCAATTCCAGGTCTACACTTGCAGGGTGCCGACTGCAGCTTGCTTCTGATATTACCTCGCATAAATCTTCCCTCAAGAGGAAAACTTTAACCTTGGGATTTATTTTGTGAAAAAGTAAAGGTTAAGAAGAACTGATTCATTGAATTATTCCATTGAATTTGTTTCCTAACCACTCACAGGTGAAACACATTCACAGAGTCTTGATTTGTTGGTGAGGAAATGAGAATGAATTCATTTCACCTGGAGTAGAAGGAAGCCTGTTCAGAGACACTGTCATGAAGAAGTGATCATACATACATCTGGAGCTTCCCAAATGTGCCAAACAGGAGGGAAATTCTGGTCCAAGGTACCCCTCAAAAATCTCAAAATGGGGCCTCCCTGGTGATGCAGTGGTTAGGTGCTGCGCTGTGGAGGTGTCGGCAGCAGCAACACAAGTTCCACACCAGTCGGGGAGATTCCCACAGGGTGCGGCAGACCTCTCCTGCCTCACCCATTGCTCTCCTCAGCATTGTATTTCCATCGATCTGCCTGTTCTGCTCCCCACTCTGTCTACGATGAACCCTTTCGCCACCCCACGCCTCTGGCCTGTACCCCAGCATTGTATGCTTAAATAAATAAATCTTAAAAAAAAAAACCTCCAAATGATGTAATGATTCAGGATCAAGAGCAGTGGACCTCAGTCGTGATGAAGATTTTTTGAAGCAGGAAGAGAATGAAGGTAGATGTTCATTTATCTGACCTTTGCCAGGTGCTGGAAAATGCAGAGTTGCACAGTTGTACTTCTGGGAAGCCACCTTGGATATTAAGGTGTCGCCATTTCTGATTCTGTTAAATATTTAGGAAAGAAGTTTTTGGATGCCAAGTCATTCGCAAAATATTTTGATGGTTTGGTTAAATGCGTGATAATTCTTACCACAAATTACTTCTTAAAAGCAAAGGGAAAGTTCATAATTATAAAGAGAACGTGAACACCCCCCTAACCAGATGACCAAACTGCAACCATGCTCCCATGCAGAACAGATAGTCAGACTGAACCTAAGCCGAAAATGCTTAATATAAATCTAATGGTGAGGAACCAGGAAGCAAACACAGCAAATTATAAAATAAGTGGACTCTAGTACTAGAAATATGTCAATAATAGGAAAGACAAAAGCTGATTAGGGTTCTAGATTAAATGAGCCCAGGGGACATGAGTGCTAAACATAATTTATGCTCTATACCAGGGAAAAGAAAGAGTGCGCCAAAGAACATTTTTGTGTCATTTAAAGGATAGTAGGTTATATGTAAAAATTAGATTTTCTAAATTTGACGAACACTGAAGGCCAGAAGACTTGGGGCAGGGACATGAGGAAATACAGTTTGGAACAATCTAGAAACCAAGGACATTTACACTCTATCTGAATGCTAACCCTAAGTCCCTTACTATAGGAGAGACTTAGTAATTAGTTAGACTGGATGGTCAGTCTATTCTGTTTCTAAAATTCACAAGGTCACAGCCAAATGCCCAGTTTGCCAGCAACATAAACCAATGTGTACCCCTAACGTGGCACCTTATTTTGCTTCAGATGCGGCTGCTAAATGTCACATGGGTTCCACTGGCGAGCAGGAGAGTGTGATTGTGGTGTTTGCAAAATGTTACTCAGAGGCTTCTTGGTGATATCTGCGGGGAAAGATTATCTGTGTGTATGTGAGGCCGGGGGTTCCACGTCAGTCCTCATGCCGCGTGGCTGTCCGGCAGCATTCCATGAGATTTGGCCTTCTGACCGTGGGTTGATGAAGCAAGTTAAAGACAAAAGCATCTTTTCTCACATAAAGTGATTTTTGAGCAGAAACCCCCAGGGTTCTTTCTGCAAGTAGTATGGACAGATGAACCTGGTGCCTACCTAGGGTGCTTCCTGAGCTCAGAGGGTAGGGGGGATCCAGGACTAAAGAGAACACGAGGATACACAGATCTGTGTCACTGCAGGATGCCCTCCATGGTCCTTGACTGTGGCTTCCTTTTGTGCCAGCTGTCCTCTCCTGGAACAAACAAACAATGGCCTGCAATATTTTGCTGGCCTCTAACACATTTTCAACCATAGCATGGAGATCACAAGTTCCCTATACATTGGGAGGTTGTGTTACAGGGCAAGGAGAGGGGCACCACAGAACCGCCTAATCTGCCTACCCTAAATAGCTTCTACAGTCTGCTGCATCAAGACAAAACATACTCTAGTGCATAAGACCTTCGATGGAAAGGAAATTTAATACAATTAGTGTGCAATACAGAAAAGTGGAAGGATAAAGTTTCCAAATCAAGCATCCAAAGTTACCCATCCCCTGGTGGGTAAATGCCCAGCCAAACAGGGTTGGCCCAAAGCAGGGCTTCTGAGGTCTGAAAGCCTGCCACAAGTCTAAAGCACCTTCTAGTGGGAACCCATGGAAAATGGTCAGAAACCAGACAAGTCTGGAAGAAAAACGAGCAAAATCAAAATTAAGATCAATGCTGCCCTGTTAAGCTTCCTGCGGGTCTCTCACCCACATCTGTTTCAACCACTCAAGGACAAGAAGCAAGTGCACTTTCTTTTTTTTTTTTTTTTTTTTTTACTGGTAAAAGTTCAAATTTATAAATTTCCTCCAGAGGGCAATCTGGCAGTATTGAAATACAAAAGCATTCATGGTTTTTTTTTTCCTTTTTTTTTATTGTTATTTGTGTCTTTTACATTTTGTATTCCCCTTGGGCAGCCCACCACCAATTCACCCGTGATCTATCTCCATGGTCCCCTGTATTCTCCTCTCTTCCATTTTGTGCCCTTATCCTCCCCTCCCCACTCCCCCACCGCTGAGTGTCTTGCTCTCTCTGTTCCATGTGCCTTTTCAGGTCTCCTTCTTTCTCCTTCCTTCTGCAGTCTCCTCTCCAGCTCCTTCTTGTCCCTGCTCAGCTCCACCCTTCCTTGGGTGATGCAGGGAAACTGGAACCTCCCATTTTCCTGGGAATTCCTGAATTCTTACAGTTTCAGAAGCTCAGAGTTGTATTTGAATTCACTGAATAGGGATTGCATACTTATTTTTGGAAATGTTTGGTTCTCACAAATGTAAACAGGCCAACTAACCCTTTCCAACTTAGAGGGCCGTTGTCCATGCATAATTGCTCCTCTCCACAGTTTTGAGGAGGAAGAGAAATGCTGAAGAATACTTCTTTTGAAAATAAAGCTTAAAGACTCACATTTTTTACTTTTTATCAGGAAAATGTTATGTAGAAGAAACAGATGAGTAAACTTATTTTAGGAATTGAAGTGACTTCAAGTGGGAAGTTTCTAGCCCTAGCAGCAATGAGTCATGTCTGCAGTGTTTGTAACACATTATTTCTGCAATGACATTTAAATTTGAAAACATACCTGGGAAATGCAATATGATCCTTTTTTTAACCGTGTGTCACATATGTATTTTAAGTGCTAAGACAAATACAAATGGATATGCTAAGATCGTTTAATTTTCTAATCAAAAGACTTTTATTTTAACAGCCCTAAAAGATGATCTGCAAATTTGTTACTTTACTCCAAGAAAGCGTTTATATTAAGAGAACGTTTGGTGGCATTTAAAATTACCTTTCATAATAACCCTAGGTCATTGTGGATAATATATATAGCCCAGTTACTGGGATATCCTAGGATGGGCGCTTTCAGCACTAAAATAGAAATAACCCCTAACAAAGTGGTCACCCTACACCCAGGAGGGAGGCGGGTGAGTGCTGGGCTCTCAGTTCTTTTGTTCGTGGATGCCAGGGACCTGCCATGGGGGACTATAGTGGGTAAAAGAGACAAAGGATTTATTCATGCTGAGCTTCCAGTTCCTGTCCTATTGGACTGTTGGGCGGTAAGCGCAGAAGCTGTCAGGCTGGCCCCAGGTAGGGCTGAGTGGTCAGAGGAAATCAAATCTGCTGGTGTGAATGATGAAGAGGTAGGTGGGCAGGGGTTGGTTTACAGCAGGCCCCCGGAAGTGGTCACACTGAGGGCTTTCAAGCTGACACCTGCATCAGGAGAGAAGCGAGGGCAGGTAGAGCATAAGAACCAGAGGGACCTGGGAACCCAGCATCCATAGGACTTGGCATGGGGTTTGGATTTTATGGCAGATGTGATGGGAAGCCCCTGGGGTGTCAAGCAGAGGGTGGTTGTGGGGGTTGTGTTTTATTTTTTCTTAAGATTTATTTATTTATACATACAAGCTGGGGTGCAGGCCAGAGGCGTGGGGCGGCGAGAGGGCTCACCAGAGACAGAGTGGGGAGCAGAACAGGCAGATCAGAAATACACTGCTGAGGGGAGCAGCGGGCGAGGCAGGAGAGGTCTGCCGCACCATGTGGGATTCTCCCTGGCTGGGCGTCGAACTCAATCATGCGCTGCCCTGCCGCCCAGCGCAGCGCGCAACTGCTGCGCCACCAGGGAGGCCCTGTGGGGGCTGTGTTTTAATAAGCAGCGTTGAATGGCTTCCTCATATGACTGTCTTAACAGGGTCACAGACAATTTCAGTCCACACCGTCCTGCCTGTGACATGCCGGTACTAACTCACAGATAATGTATGATCTTAAAAGGAAAGTATGCAGTCCTATATGAACACAAAGAGAAGCCCACTTACCTAAGAAGGTATTCACTACTCCTGAGGAGATCGAAGTGGCGCTTAGGGTGGTTTGAGTGGCTTGAAGAGTCAGCTTAGTGACAGGGTCATAGAACAAAACAGTCACCTTAGTCCTCCTCAAGACTTTCATAAAATGTATTTGGGATGAAATCCTGATCTTGATACCTTCGTCTCTCTCCTCTGCAATTCCAGCAGCAGCCACGAGAGGGCTTGCTGCTCCTTCGCTTCTAAACTGTGGCTCCGATTTTGCAGTAGGTTTGTGGGTCCTGGTGTTCCTACTTAAATGCTAGCAAGTGCTCTGGAGGGTGGAGGAAGCCTCGCAGAGTTGCCCTTTTTCTTGGTGTAAATAATCCCCTGAGGCCACATCTCAAAGGTCAACTGTTTAGCAAGGTTCACAGGATTCTCAGTAACAGCACAAGCTAGCTGAGTGGCTGCTAGCAGAGTGTAGGGAGCACCCCAGCTGGGGAGACGAAAACCAGCCACTGGCAGGGGCAGAGCCCTGACAAGTAGGGACCTGGAAAAGCAGGAAACTTCGTGAAGCTGAAATATGGACGCTGCTCATTAAAACACTAGACTAGCAAATCAAAACAGCTAACAGAAAAAATTCCAGATAGTTGGGGTGGGTGGGGGATGCTCCAAAGGAAGCTACCAGGCAGCAGGAAAAGTAGAAAACAAGAGAATACCTTTCTGAAAACCAATATTAAATATCCTCACCAGGAAATGATGCTTCCTTCGTAGACGTAAGCACTCTGAAAATCTGAACAATGAGCTAATATTCATTAAGTGTTAATTATTTTCACTTGTCTTATTTAGGCTTATTTCAGACTTTTTTTTTAAAGATTTATTTATTTATACATACAAGCTGGGGTACAGGCCAGAGGCATGGGGTGGCGAGAGGGTTCACCAGAGACAGAGTGGGGAGCAGAACAGGCAGATCAGAAATACACTGCTGAGGGGAGCAGCGGGCGAGGCAGGAGAGGTCTGCCGCACCATGTGGGATTCTCCCCAGCCGGGATTTGAACTCTCATCGAGTGCTGCCGACAGCTCCACAGCGCAGCGCTCAACCGCTGCGTCACCAGGGAAGCCCTTATTTCAGACTTTGTTATTGGCTCAATACATACTTAAATCCACAAAAGAACTTCAGAGAATGTCTAACTTGGGTATACTACATGTGTTTGTTTTCATAGTATACATACATCATCTTTGATGTGCTGAGTAGAGAGGAAAGTCTTTTAAATCTTTGATTTTCCAGTCACTTGACCCTGTAAACTGAGTACCTGTGAAACTTAAAACAAAAATGAAAATGAAGGGAAGAATTCTGGAGCAAAAGAAAACAAGAAGTTATTAATTTCATCGTTTACAAACCATCTTGCTATCTTTGAAAGTAGATATTAGCCCACTGTAGCACCTGGCCATGTGAGCCCCAGGATAAATTGGTGGAACAAATAAAGACAGGAGTGCTGACTGACTTCAGAATGGGTGGTTCAAGCACAGGTTCCTGGTATAGGCCAGAGCCTCAGCAATAGCACCTGGGAGCTTGCTGGACATGCAGAATCTCAGGCCCACCTGGGACCCGCTGGGGCTGGCGGACAGCACTGTGTGTTTTAGCAACTCCCCTAGTGAGTCTGCAAATCACAGAGTCTCAGGGGACTTTTTCCCCTAAGATTTTTATTCTTCCTAATTCAATATTAGCTGAAGCACAAACCATATGTTTTAAAAGGGGAAGGGACTTCTTTTTCTGTCCTTTTTTATAACTAAAATTTTGGAATGAAATACAATCGTTCCTCATAGTGACGTTCCAATCATGGTGGTGGTCCCAATAGCCTAGGCCATGGAGCCTAGGTGTGTGGTGAGCTCTGCGATCTAGGTGGGTGTGATTACACTCTGATGCTCCCACAGTGACAAAATCACCATACAATGCATTTCCCAGAATGCATTCTCATCGTTAAACAATGCAGGACCGAGACTCTTAGAAGCAAAAGACTGTATTTAATATATGTGTAAAATTAAAGAATAATCAAATCAACACTGCCTTTAGGAATTCGAATGTCATACTTCCTGTTGCATCTCAAAGCAATTGTGTTTTGTGATACAGGCATGGGAGGTAGGGGCTATTTTTTAAAACGTCTCTTTTATTATTATTATCATTATTACTTCAGAGTTCATAGTTTTAGACTTCAACCATTTCAAGGATTAGACATAATTTTAATGCATAGCTTCCAATTTCTGTTCCCATTTATATCATCTTCTACCTCACGAATGTTCTATGAGTCAGTTCCTTAGAATTTTTATTTTTGTGAACTTCAGAGTCCACGTTATTGGTTAATTTCAAGGTTAAAACATTAATTTTATTATCCATGGTTTCCAATTTTTGTTGTCATTCATAATATCTTCATTAAAATTCCATGATTCAGTCCTTCTTTCCTTTTTTTATTTTTTATAAAAATGTCTGGTATTCAGGCAAAGACTGATTAAACTAGCTGTACAGGCATTAAACGTTAATGCCTTTTTGTTTCATTTTTACCCACATATCAGTAGTTACCATGGTTACTGAGAAGGGCCCAGGCGTGCCAACTTGCAGACGTGCTAATATGTTTTCCCTGGCTCAATCTCAGTTACTACAATATTACAGTAACTAGTTTTCAGGGGAAGCATTTTTTTCTAGCCTAGGTTAATTTAGGAAACTTATTATCTCTTATTCTACACACCTGATTCAACCAACTCGCTGAGCGAAGAAGTGTTGTTACAGCTATAGCTGGCAGACCCAGGCGACCTACACAGAGACCTTAAAGAATGGCAATTCTACTCCCCTCTCTGTCTACACATTTATTTTTCATCCATAATCATCTCACTTCACTGTTGAGATAGGCCCACATTCTCTATGTCCTTATGATCTCAGTTGGGTTCTAAGAATGACTTTGTTTGCAAGTATCAGAAACCAACTGGAGAAGTGGTATTTCATGCAACCCCAGGGTGGGGGGAATGCAACTGGAACCAAGGCCTTGAATACCTCAGTATTTGGTCTTCTTTTTGCTGTTTCCTGTCATTCTTTTCCTTGTGATGATGGTAAAATGTACACAACGTAAATTTTTACCATATTAACTGTACAGTTCTGTAACATTAAATATTACTTCAGAGTTCATAGTATTAGACTTCAACATTTATGTTGTCATGCAACCATCATCACCTCTCATCTCCAGATCTTTCTCATCACATTAAACTGAAACTCTGTCCCAATTTTACCATAACTCCTCACCCCCTCTCCTTGTTCCTGGTAACCACTATTCTACTTGCAGTCTCTAGGTATTTGATTAAGTACCTCATATGAATGAAATTATAAAGAATTGTGACTGGCTTATTTCATTTAGCATCATGTCCTCAGGATTCATCAGAATTTCCTTCCTTTTTCAGGCCAAATAAAATTTCATTGGTTGGATTACCACAATCATTTTATCTAATTCCTTCACTGATGGACATTGAGGTTGTTCCCCCTTTCTCCTTTTTTTTTTTTTTTGGCTATCGTGGATAATGCTACTATGAACACGGGTGTGCAAATATCTGTTCAAGTCCCAAATTTAGGTTCTTTTGGGTACATACCCAGGAGTGGAAGTGCTGGATAATAGGGTAATACTATGTTTTATATTTTGAGGAATCAACATACTGTTTTCCACAGCAGCTGCGCCATTTTACATTCCCCAACAGTGCACAAGAGCTCTAATTTCTTTACATTCTTGCCAATACTTTGTTATTTTCTAGGGTTTGTTTTCTGCTTTTATATGTTAATAATAGCTGTTCTAATGGGTGAGAAGTAGTATCTCATTGTGGTTTTGATTTGCATTCCCCTAATGGTTAATGGTAACTATTAATGGTAAGTTTTCGTGTGCTTATTGGACATTTGTATATCTTCTTTGGGGGTGTCTATTAAAGGGCTTTGCCCATTTTTCTGGTGGTTTGTTTGTTGTTGAGTTGTAGGCGTTCTCTATATACCCTCAATATTAATCCCGCGACATATTTGCCGGTACTTTCTCCTGTTCCGTAGTTTGCCTTTCACTCTGTTGAGTGTGACCTTTGATGCATAAAAGTTTTAAATTTTGATGAAGTCCAGTTCATTTATTTATTTGTTTTCCCATGCTTTCAGTGTCATATTTCAGTGCCAAATCCAGTGTCACTAGGCTTTTACTCTGTTTCCTCCTCCTCCTCCTCCTTCTTTTCTTTTTTTTCTTTTTTGCTGTTCATAAAACTGCATTGGTTGTTTTGAGGATCATTACACAGACATCTCAATTTGTACACAATTCTTAACATACATCCCCAAGATGCAAAATATCACTGTGATTCTTTTCTAAACAATTATTCCAGTAGCTTTCCAGCTTAAAATTTGGAGACAAATTTTCCTTAACTGGCTATCAAGTACCAATATCTTCAGATGTTGATGAGTTGTACAAATTCCACTAATTCACAACTTAGTATCATATACATTACATACTCAATTTTTTTTTCAAACAGCCAGACACATAAAACTTTTACTAATCCTCTCATGAAAAATCTACACAACCACCACAGGCGCAGATAAAGTCACTGCAGAATCTTTGCTCTTTTTGCCAGCGCCAGCACTGGCCTTTGCAGTCCCCCTGATCTTCTTCATTCTGTCCTTGCATTCCTTTTGCTGTTTTGAGGTCTTTTTCTTCTCTTATGGGCCATGTCTTGTAAGTCCACGTTTGGGTTCATTTTTCTTTACATTGTCCAAGGAATCATAAATCATGCCACAGCCTGTTGTCTTGCCACCTCTAAAGTGGGTTCTGAATCCAAATACACAGATGACAGCAGGGGCGGTCTTGTACATTGTAGCTCATTTTTCCTGAATTTCTGCCCCAGGTACTGTTGCCTTCCCAGGATGAAGCAATGGGTGGGTCATGAACTTCCCGATCTGAATAGTTACGTGTCATGCCTGATGGTGATGGAGCTTTAGGCTGCCAGGGAGGAAAAGCCACACTCAAATTTTAATATTTGACAGCACATTAACAAAGTTACTAGGAAAACTGGATGAGCATGACTGAAGATGTTGCAGAGTGGGTAAAATTCTGACGAGAGTGAAGATTAAGGAGACCTGTTTCTCTTTAGGAAACAGTTCTACCAAAACCAACATGGGAATAGAAAAAATTATGTTCAAGACACATTAAATGCATGACTATGCCTCCAAATTGGCATGTAGTATCCTTTGTACAATAGGACATAAAAACTACCCCATCTATGGAATATTCTGACATTCTGAATATTCAGAATAATCTGACATCCAAGACAATTAAAGCCTCCCATATGCAATATCCCCCTATTCTCTGGTTGTATGGAAAAATAAACCACCAGCAAACGTTTTCTCCTCTTAAAAACAAAGGCATTTATACTAAAAAATTAGATGAGGTTAACCCCCTCCTTAAAAATGTTTCTAGAGGGGCCTCCCTGGTGGCGCAACAGGTTAAGTGCAGCACTATGAAGCTGTTAAGAGCCATTGCAGCATGAGTTCAATACCCAGCCAGGGAGATTCCCACATGGCACAACAGACCTCTCCCTGCCTCGCCCGCTGCTCCCCTCAGCAGTGTACTTCTGATCTGCCTGTTCTGCTCCCCACTCTGTCTCTGGTGAATCCTCTCACCCCCCACACCTCTGACCTACATCCTAGCTTGTATGCATAAGTAAATAAATCTAAAAAAAAAATGTTTCTAGAGCTGGGGCCTCCTTGGTGGCACAAGGGTTTAAGTCTCAGGACTATGAAGTTATCGGCAGCCATTGCAGCACAAGTTTGATCCCCAGCCAGGGAGCTTCCCACACGGCACAGCAGACCTCTCCTGTCTGGCCAGCTGTTCCCCTCAGCAGTGTATTTCAGTAGTTCTGCCTGTTCGGCTCCCCATTCTGTCTCTGGTGAACTTCTCACCACCCTCCACAACACTGCCCTACACCCTAGCTCTTGTATGCATAAATAAATATATCTTTTTTAAAAAATTTCTAGAGCTACTCAAAACTTGCAGTTACAAAATAATTGATAAAAAATCAAGAAGGGAGACAGGGAGCCCTGATAAGACATGGTGCATGATATTATCAGACTTGGCTTCTTTCTTTGCTGTGACATCAGGGGCTGCATTTTCAGGGCTGGGACAAAGGAGAGAGGGATCATCTGATAAGAGAGCCATTTGCCCAGGTCAGCAGCTCTTGCAAATCCATGCATCAAACCTAAAATCACATACAAGATTTTAGGTATGTGATTTTAAAAAAGAAATCTATTAAAAAAAATAACCCAGACATGATGTGAACATTTAAAATAAAGACATCAGTGTTAATGATGGGAAATTTCCTAAAGCAACACCATCTGCCTGCTGGAGTTTTATTTTCAAACTCCATCCGGCAGGTCTCTTCCCTGCTCTTGAGAGGGACATTGGACAACCAGGATGGAGACAGAACATGGGATTTGACGAAAATGAGAAAGCAACCTAGGACCAAAGAAGGAAATCCGAGGAGCAGATCTTATTTTTTTTATTTGTTTCATTCAATCATTTAATTCTCACCCTTCCCAATGATGTTGAAGTAACAGTTGGCCTTTAGTCCATGGTACTCTATGTTGACCCAGCAATAAAGCCTGGGCTGGTGAATCTTGTGGTCTGGAGGCCACTCTTGTCTGACATTAGAATCAGGCACCCTGAGTGGTCCATCTCACTTCCCGGCAGTCACACACTCCCCAGGGCTGTGAACTGGAAACTTCCACCATCAGGAGAACGTGGCTAGGGCTCCAACAGAGATGTCCTCTGCAGCACTGCCTGGCCAAGTGACCCTCAGCAAGTTATACAACTACCTCTGAGCCTCAATTTCCACATCTGTGGGAGAATGGTAGCAACATGCGTCCCAATAAGGGAGTTAAATCAAAGTGCAGAGACTGGACCCAGGTACAGATGGCACTTCAGTAAGGCCAGCTGCCTGCTGTTACCATCCCAGCTGATGTGTGGAAGAATTGGTCATTCAGGTCTGAGTGTCCACTTGCCTCTGTCTCCACCCAATGTGCTTTCAGTCATTCCCCTTCATTACTGGGGCAGGGGATGAGAATCTTTTTACTGCCTGTTCATGGAAAAAGCAATTAGGAAGATCAATGAATGCTGTTGGGGTTCAGGATGGTTGAAGCCCCCAACTAGGGGCCTCCCTGGTGGCCCAACGGGTTAAGCGCAGCGCTATGGAGCTGTAGGCAGCTGAGGCGCGAGTTCAGTGCTGGCCAGGGAGCTTCCCACATGGCACAGACCTCTCCTGCCTCGCCCGCTGCTCCCCTCAGCAGTGTACTTCTGATCTGCCTGTTCTGCTCCCCACTCTGTCTCTGGTGAATCCTCTTACTGCCCCACACCTCTGGCCTGCACCCCAGCTTGTATGCATAAATAAATAAATCTTAAAAAAAAAAAGGCCCCAAGTAGTCTGGTGCCAGCAGTAGGTGTGTTTCCCAGGGCTGCTCTATCCATACAGACCCACTATCTCACAGTCACTAAGGTCAGAATTCCACAATGGTCCCACTTGCTGAAATCAGGCATGGGCAGGGTGTCCCATCCTGGGAGCTCTGGGGTGATCTGTTACCCTACTCCTCGCTTCTAGAGGCCTCCTGAATTCTTGGGCTCTGACTGCTTTCCTCCGCTTCCAAGTCCCCCAAGGAGATCTTCCACACCAGTTCCTATGACACTTCTATCCTCATGCCCCTTTTCAGCTGGAGACCTCTCTTCTTTTAAGGCCTAGGTGACTGAACTGTCCCCACCTGGGTAATGCAGGATAATCCCTGTTTCAAGATCTGTCCTCTGTGCCTCTCACCACACAGTTTCTGGGGATCAGGGCATGGATATCCCTGGCATGTGGGGAAGCACATGGCAGAGTCTGGGAGGTTCGGACTCCATCCCAGCCCACTAGGAGATGGGAAGTCAGATCAAGCCATTGAATCCTCTCTGCCCCATGTTTAGTGGCATGATAATGACAGGCTGGGTCCTGAGTCTGAGAAGAAGGCACCTAGCCAGTGCCTGCCCTAGTTCACACTCCGCAAATGCTTCGCGAGCTGGTAGACTACGCTGGGGTGTGCTAATGTTACAGGGCAGGGAGAGGGGCACAGACCTGCCCTATTCTAAATAGGTTCTGCCATCCGCCGCATCAATATAAAACACATAGGACCTTTTGTGGAAAGAAACATTAATACAATTAGAAAAGACAGAGAAGACAAAGAATATAGTATCTAACTCAAGCACCCAATGTTATCCAGCTCCTCGTGGGTAAAAGTCCACCCAAACGGGGTTGGCCCTAAGCAAATCTCGAAAGCCTGCCGCAAGTCTAGAATAGCTTTTGGCAGGGACCCACACATAAGGGTCAGAAACAGCCAGACAATTCTGAAAGGAACAGAGCAAAATGAACATAGCCATTGTTAACTTCCCCATGCGTCTCTCACCCACATCTATTTCAGTCAGTCCAGGCCAGTGCAGCTTCTTTACAAGTCTCTCTGCTCCTTGGGGCTCTTCTGGCTTTCCATCCTTCTTCCGTCTCCACCTGTCCTCTGTCTGTGTGTTCTGTCTTCTCTGTGTGTGTCCTCTCTGTGTGTCCTGTCTCTCTTCTCCAGCTTCTTATATACTGCTCAGTTCAACCCTACCTTGGGTGGGACAGGGAACCTGGGACACACCCTTTTTCCTGGGGACCACCCTGTTACACTAAGAAGCATGTGCACCAGACACACTAAGGGCTCTTGGTAAGCTTGGGTGGGTCTTATGGAGACAACGCTTGAACTTGGATATTTTAAAGGATGTTTGTTTTAAAAACAATTTGATGTAACTCAAGTGTAATGAGTTAAAAAGAAAAACTAGGTGAATAACCTCACTTTAGAAAACTGATTAAAACTGTTTAAAGTAATGAATTTCAGTTCTGCATCTGATCTGTTACCTCTGTGGGTGGCCAGCATGCCTGCAGGTAGCCACAGGGAGGCTTGGAGCTGTGCCAGACCCCTAATTGGACACCTTGATGAGTGGTAATTGAAAAACTGTCTTCACTCCCTGCTGGGTACTTCCTGGAGCCTGGTCTGTGGGCGAAGCTATGGTGTGAAAGCAAAGTGACTCCTGGGGCTTCAGATCACTCCTGAGGCAAGCTCAGCCAGGCCACCCCTCTCCTCTCTTCACTCTGCAGTCCTGCTCTCAGCACTGGCTCAACAGTGACTGAAGAGCCCTGTAAAAGGGCTGTTTCGCCTGCGACCCTGGTCTCCCTCCTGGCCTCCTTCACCAGGTGGCCTCTAACGACAATTTGGTTTTTTTTCTCTTTTAATTAATTAGCTAATTATTTTTTTTCTTACATAGTTGTAGTCCCCATAGTTTTCCTGCCTCCATTTCACCCGTGAACCATCACCATATTCTCTCGCGCTCATCCTCCTCTGTTTTGACCCCCTCTTCCTCCTCTTCCCTTGCTGGATGCCTCAGATCTATGGTCAGCTTGCTAGTTTTAACTTTTTTTCTTGACTGTTTGTTTGTTTTCTCTATATTCCACATATAAGAGAGACCTCCAATATTTATCTTTTTTTCTTCTGGCTTATTTTGGCTAGCATAATGCCCTCCGGCTCCATCCATGCTGCAGCAAATGGCATTGTAAGGGGGCTGAGACCAAAGTCCCGTAGTGGCTGATGAGGATAAATAGCCCCAGACGTTCTGATTCTACTGGTCTAGAGCAGAGCCTTGGTAATTTTTCTTTTCACATTAAACACACACAAAACACAAAATAACCTTCAAACCCATAAACAAAAGTCCATAGCAGGCAGCCCATCAAACCCTGATGACAAACAACACTTTACATTGTTACCAAGCATCTTTCTGAAGGATTGACAGGGAAGCACTACCATCATGGCAAGATAGGGGTTAGATGGCTACTTACAGCTTATAAAGATTTGTTTCAGTGGCAGGGAGTCTACTTGTAGGTTTTTGTGGGTTTTGTATTCTTAGTGATAGAATTTGCTATAGCATAGAGATCAGCCTTGTTACTACCTTATATGGGCTTCTTACATAGTTGTAGTCCCCATAGCTTTCCTCTGTGGGTGGAGTATCATGCCCTCTATCCTCTGGTGGGTTCTCCAGCTGGGAGCTGTGAAGGGTGGGAGGCAGGTGAGGGGCTCAGGCTGCCTCCCTGGAGCCTCTGCTGGTGGCCTTTCCAAAGGCTCCTGTTCCTTTAATGGCCAGCAGGGTCCAGGGTGGTCACAGCTGCACTGCACCAGCCCTGTGGTCCCCGGGCTATATGTTCACATAATCTTTTCATGAAACTCCCCTTCAATTATCCCAGTGAATAAGATTGCATCCACTTCCTGCTGGGACTTTGATGGGTATCACTGAAGGGTAGGGTGTTGTTGGCTTTGTTTCTGGGCACACCCCCTCTAATACAGAATCTGTGTCCAGGCATCCCCATGCAAGCTAATAGGGGAACCATGACTTGTCACTCACAACCAGAGGTTCTGTGTGGCAGGGAGTTGGGGCGGCCAACAAGCTGATCTTGGGGAGCACGGACAATTCAAATGGGGTAGGTACATGCTCGGAAGCCCACAGCTAGTGCTAAAATCTGTGTTGAAGTGGGAAAACCAGAGGGAGAAAGCATGGAATCATTTACGTGACCGAAAGACTCAAGCACAAAACATTACAGATGCAACCACCTGGGCAGGGGTGCCTCTGGGGGCCAGGAAGGCAGAAGTGGTGCTGTCTGAAGTGAAAGCCAAATAGTACAAGAGAAACTGCTTGCTCAGATTGATGCTAATTATAGACTACAGATTAGCATACAATCAACCATGTGACTCAAGGTTTAAAAAATGCCCTTTATGAAGCTATCCCGACTTCTGTGGTCGCCTACTAGTCACAAATTATCTGAATAGTGTTCTTATGAAATAGCTCTCCCAATAATTTTTTTTCCATTGTGTTTCACAGAAGGCTTGATTTTGCCCAAAGAACCTGGAATTAATTCCTCCACTCTGTGCTATGGCAAAACATGTGTTACCATGGTTTCTTAAAACAAAATTTCAATTAGCAGATGGAGCTACTGAGAGAAAAGTGTCTGATTGGTGTAGAAATTTGGAGCAGAATTAAAACTAAAATAAACACATTTCAAAGAGTCCTACCATTTAGGATTATAATGAATTACTGCCAACAGTGCAACGGTGTATTAATTACTGTGTAAAAGATTCTTAACTGATAAATATTTCATGAAAATTATCAAGTTCTGTACCAAAGTTTAATTTATAATATTCCTCATTTTAGTCAATAATATTTTTAAACTTGGGGAATGTTGGATAGAGGTAGATTAAATAAAGAAACTAAGAATTCACTGTGGATGATTATAAACTATTGAAACATCTTTTTAAAATGTTGAATGAATCAGCAGACTAAATCATATGGGAATTTAAATTATCTTTGTAGAGTATTTTAAACATGAGCAAATTACAGATGTAATATAAAGTCAGGGGTTGTTAGGACTCACAACCTCTTCTCCCCAGGAAATATTTCAGATGGGCTTGGAATGAAGACTGCGTCTCCCAGCACCCCTTGCAGCTACATGTGACTGTGTCAATGCAGTTAGGATTATTTCACCTTCTTGTAGTTTTCCTTAAGGTCCAGCGTCCTGCCCCTTTGCTGACTTTATTCCTTTTTCCTCGATTTCTGGGATCTGGGTGCTGCTAAGGCATCTGGACTTAGTTTATTTGTATGAGAGAGAAATCAGTGTCTACGTAGGGTATACAAAACTATCTGGAGTCACTTCAGAGAAGCCTAATTCAATCTATTGCAAATTCTTTCATAAATTTAGGAGGTTTGAGACTTCAGAGTCATGGGCCAAAGGTGGGGATATGGAGATTGAAGGCCATTACAGAGAATCACTGGACCTTACAAATTAACCCAATCACACCCTAGAAGTGATTAATTTAACAATAAATAATAATTTCACAAAGGAATGAGACCTCCCCTCCCCCCAAAAGGAACACAACAATCAGAACAACTCCCACCCTGGCGAAATGCAGGTCTTCTTCCAAGACTGTCTGCCTGTGGCCAAGCAGGCACCTCTTTTAACAATTCCTTTCCTTTCCAAAACGGCAGTAGCAGCTGCAGCAACAGCTCTCTGCCCACCTCTGTCTATGCAGATAGTTCTTTTTTTCCTTTCTCCTTTCCCTAATAAACCTGATCTTTTAAAATGCAGTCTTGGTCTTTTGAGGTTGTGCAAACATTTTCCTCTCCTTGGTAAAATTGCCACTTTCCACTGAAAGGGGAACTCTGCTGAAACTTTTCTCAGAGGTAGTACAAGGACCCCACTTTTCTGAACCCCAGTATCTAATCAGAACTCCATCACTGATCCTCTGGCTTCAGATCTTATTTCTCCCCCTCATAAGACTCTGGACACAATTCCAGTGTGTGTGTATGTGTGTGGGGAGGTGGTCTCCACATTGCCAAACAATTCAGTGACACCACATGGGCTTCCTACAATTCAACTCAGTCCTGACTACCCCAAGATAGTGCAGACCTCACAGTTTGAGGACTCATTTTTACAAGATTCCACCCCACCACCCACAGTTCAGAGCCAGTTTGTAAGTCCAGCTTGTCACCTGTTTCTGACTGCCTTTGTACATCAGAGGTTCCCATGAGTCCCTCCTTGGGTTCAATTAATTTGCTGGAGTGCCTCACAGAACTCAAGAAACCAGTTTGTTTGCTAGATTGCCAGTTTATGAAGGACAGGGAATCAATATCCCGATGGGAGAGATGCTTTGGCCAGGTGAGGAAATGGTGTGCAGCTTTCATGCGTTCGGATTTTCCCCTAAATCTTTGCATGCTCACTGTTCTGGAAGCTCTCCAAGGCCATGTTTTGGGATTTTATGAAAGTTTCATTACATAGCCACGATTAATTAAATCCTTGCCCATGAGTGATGATTCAACCTCCAGCCCCTCTCCCCTCCCCAGAGTTTGGGGGTGGGACTGAAAGTTCCAATCCTCTAATCACGACTTGGTTCCCCAGGCAACTAGCTCTCAACCTTAGGTTACCTAGGGACTTTCTAAAGTCAACTCATTAACGTAACAAAAGACACTTTTCTCAAACCCCTAATTTAGGAAATTCCAAGAGCTTTAGGAATGCTGTGCCAATTTAGGGGATGAAGACCAAATATATATTTCTTATTAATCATAATGTCATTCCTCCCTTCCTCTGTCCAGCCACTCTGTATCCAAGTCTTCCCCAGGCATGCTAAATGCTCCACTGGGGACTCTGCATATGCCACTCCCACCCCCCTAGGCTCTCTGTCCAGCAGCTGTGGCCGTCTTCCTCAACTTCTCCAGTGCTACAAGCTGTGTGCATGTCCCTTGCTCCGGGGCCTCCCTCCACACCAGCCTGGAGTCCCCCCTCCCTCCCTGCTCCTTTGTCCTCCTTACTCTCTTTGGTTTCTGTTTCTCATTAGCACCCATTGTTGAGGTATTATTTCATAGAGTTCAAACTTAGTTTCTGCACTTTGCTAAGCTGAACAATGTTGGAAGACACAAAATAGATCAGGAAGGGGAACCAATAGCGTTGCCATGGGAACCTGGTTGCGGGTCCACATGACCAATAGGGGGCTATGGAGAATTGCCGGAAATGCAGAAACAGGGTGAACAGAACCAGGCAGGACACCTCCTGCGCAAAAGGCGCACCCAAACCTGATGTCCCAGCAGATGGCAACCAGCAGACACCAACTCCCCCAGTCATGAAAAAGCCAGTGAAAACGGCTTGTAAATGGGGCCCCAAATCCTTTTTCCTGCCCAGACAATATCTCCCCTCTCACCCCTGCTCTCTTGTAGGGTATTTTTTGCTCTCCACTGTGTCTCTGGTGAATTCTCTTACCCTGAGGCCTCTGCCTGCACCCCCGATATTAGATGCCACACCTGTCATGAACTGTCACCCTAGATATTTTACCTTCTTATCTGGCGTATTTTCTTACTTCTCCACTATAATGTAGAGGGGCAGAAAAATAACTTCTCTCATGTGGGTAAAAAAAATTCTACATTTTGCTCTGCTGGAAAACATCTGCCTCCACCCAGTCAAGGTCACTTCAGAAGTTGGAGTCAGAACAATGGTTCATTTGCTGTGAAAAACCCCATGAAGAGAAACAAAGGAAATGGCCAAAAAGTCCACAGCCTGAGTCCCCCTCAGGCCTGCAGTTTGCAGGAAGGGGCATGAGGTGACGGCCTGACTCTACCACATGCCTGTGGGGTGCTTTTATTTATTTATTTATTTATTTTTTATTTTTATTTTTTTAATAGATATTTTATTTATTTTTGTTATTCACATCTTTTACATTATTGCGTGTTCCCCATAAGTTACCCACCACCTGTTCACCCGTGGAGCCATCACCATAGGATAAAAGAGTCAGATACCGTCAGTCCTTATGTTGGGGGGAAAAAAGGACATCTGCAACAAACTCCACAGGAAGGTTTACGGACCCCCACCTCAAGCCAGAGAGATCCAAGACCCCTAGGGCTACGAATCCCAGAATTCCATCATCATCCAGAAGAGAGGATTACCGGAAACTGAGGGGTGGAGTTAAGCAGACATGTTGGCTACATAACAAGGGCTTTTGACCTTGGGGGGCTCTTGCTTCTCACCAGGCTACAGCGTGCCATTGGGGTTTCCAGCTCTTCGGATCTGGTAGGACGTATTTGGAGATTTATCTCTCTCCCTCACTTTCCCTTTTGTCCCCGAGCTATTCATTTTTTTATTTCCCTTCCTTTTGTAAATAAACCTTTTTATTAACCTTTTTGTGAATGCCTGCAATTGTTCTTATTATAAGTCCTTTTTAAGCGCATGGGTGAGAACCCACAGTCAGGCACCCCACTGTATATCGGGGTTGCCCTGTAACACTTACATCTTCCCAAACCCAGTGGCTCTGGCTGAAATAGCTCTGTGCCATCAGGGCTTTACAGTTCCCACTGGGTTTGTCCTGTTTCAATAAACTAGGTTTGTTAGAAACCAACCTTCTTTGGCTAACTAAAAATGTTAGAGATTAACTAATGCATTTGTTCCTTTGTTTAGAAAAAACAACTCTGTATTCTTTCTGTGTATGTTGCTTATAAACCGAGGTTATAAACTCCCAGGGAGACCACTCACTCAGAGGAATTGAGTCTCTGAGGTCTGGGTCTTTCGTTTAGCTCCAAATAGCCTCTTTAATAAATTACTTTACCTAAACTTTGAATTCACTTTGCAGCGGTGATTATTTCAGTCGACTCCCTCTACCCTTCTAGGTTCTTGGCTGAGATCCCCCAGCAATAAAAGAGAGATTAATAGGACAAAAGCAAACAGATGTTTAATAGCATGTACATCCCTGAAAACTTTGGGAGAGACCCAGAACACTGAAGCCAGAAATGGCTGGGGCTGTCTTCTTAAATATCATCTTCAATTAAAGACAGTAGATACTTTGGGTTGGGAAGCTATTTGTGGGTGTCTCTAGGAAAGACATAGTGAACAAAAGTCTGGTTGTTAAATAGATTTAAATTGTTTCCTTCTCCCTAAATCAGAGTTAAGGAGACCTAGCCATTTCCCCTTGATGCCATCTGGATGCCCCAGAGTGGGCATATCTTTTACATTATTGGGTTTTCAGATACCTAGATGTTCCTGGGTTTTGGAATTCCTCAGTCCTTGACTTTGGCCAAAAAGGTATTCAAAGCTACCTCTTTCATAGAAACAAAAACAGCTTATTTAGAGACAGCATGTCCAGGTAGAGGTCTTGGCCGGGAAGAGTCCAAGTAAGAGCAACTGTGAGGACTAGTGGGAGGATTCCTGGCTTTTATGGGGTCCCAGTCTCATTTCAAGCTGTGTCCCTGTTCTGCCCCTCCATGATGGGAGTGGGGGACAGTGCCCTGCAGGAGTTGCCATGGGGACTGAGTAGTCAAAGGAATTCCTTCCTCTGGAAGGAGGAGAAGCATTTTGTTTTGGAGGGGGGGAATTGTCCAGCCCATTAGGGGAGTTGCCCAGTCTATTTGGGAAATTGCCTTGTCATCCCTCTTCCCCTCCCTATAGGCTGATTTTGAGGAATTGCCACCCCCCTGGATGCTTTCAGGTCTCCTTGGGCTTTACTGACCTGCCTGTAGGTTGGGATGGGGTTCGGCCTTCTCCCCTTGGTTTGGCCTGTAGTATGCAGCATGTGTGGCTCTATGAGAACATGTGGCTCTAGGTGCCAACATTTGTCCCAAATGTAGGCATGTCTAGGAAAGCATGATGCGTGGACTGATTTAATGGGTCTGTTTCCTCAGAGGGAGGAGGACTCCAAGTGGGTCCCTGAACCTGAACTTGGCCTCAGTCTCAAGGAACTCCTACTTCAGAGCTTCCTACCAGGGCGTTTCAGGTAGGGGTTCATGTGTTGGAATCATCCCCTTGCCTCAGATACTTTCTATTCCTGGAAAAAAGATTTCTGCTGATGAGTGTGCTGTAGGATCAGACTTCGGTCAAGAACTTCACCGCATTGTTTTGCAGGCACCTGATTTATTCTGAAAACAGGAAGCAAATTTAGACTAGTTCTCATCTAGGAGAAGAATAAGGAATGTAATTACATGGTATGAATGGTATAAAGTAGCTTCCAGATGAAGAAAATTTAAAACATTTAAAAGAAAGGTAACTAGCCAGGGAAAGTAAGAATGAAAGCAAGATTCTTTCCTGATGGAATCTGCCAGAATAAGTTGTTTTTCTGAGTTTTTGTTGTGCATCAATAAGGAAGTGATTTGATGTATTTTAAACCACATTTGGAGAGCGAGTAGGGCATGTTAAAATATAGAATCTGTGGTCTGCGTGAACTGTTGGGGTATGCATTGGAATGTGGATGCTTCTAGAGCTGGTGCAGTCCTCGGAGAGATGGGCATGTGGCTGGGGAGGCTTTTACATGGAGAGAGAAGACACAAAGACATGGGAGGAAACATTGGTATAAGAAAGGGGCTGCTATTTGAAATTTGAGGTGAGGTTGGAGGCTGGGACAAGGCACTGCTCTGCAGTTATGATGTTTCTCATATGGCCCAGTCTGCGAGCAAAGGATGGCTGTCATTGTTCTTGACCCTCCCTCACCTTGGGAAGTCAGGCTAAGATAGAGGAAGGAAGTCAGTGTGGTGTCCCATACACTTAGCACCAGCAGGGCCAGGAATTAAAGCTGGAAAAGGAGATGCCCTGTTTCTGGAACATCTCACCTAAGATATTGCTAAAAAGAGAGCCATTAGGTAAAAAATGGAGTCATTTGTGCTAAGCCCCATGTCAGCAAACTGAGACTTAGTACTTAAACTGATCTCAGCTCTAGCCTCTCCCACAAACATAATCTTTAACCAAGCAAACTAGAATAATGTCAGCACTAAAGAGATAGTCTGCCTGATAGACCTTTCCTGTACCATTTTCCTTTATCATTCCCTTCCAAAATACCCAGTTTCATTTTGAGACTAAATCTCTCTTTTCCTTCAATAATAATATCTTTCATTCCTTACACCTTCCTTTTATACTGAACACACATATCTTACTTTCTGTACGTAAGAATTTTTCACCCTATGATTTGGTTAGCTTTAATTTCATACTTTAATTATTAAGCTAACCCTTAAAATTCTAATGTCCTAATTTCTAAATTGTAAGCAATTGTAAAACTGTTAAACTATTAGTTTTTTAGAGTAGAAACCTTATACATAACTTTTCACAATTTCTAGCCCATGTGTTTTGGTCCATTTTACTCAGGGACCCAAATTCTTTAATTCCCTGTCAAAAGGAGTCAAAAGTAAACCTAAATTCAGTAATTTTAGTAGAATGATCTACATAGCCAATGAATTCTCATGACTAAACTTAGTAAGACCTTAATTTTCAAAAAGAAATTGGGAAACTACTTAGATAACGGTAAAAGAAACAGACTTAAAATGGAGTAGCCTGTGTTAAACTTCCATCTGGACTCAAGAACCAAGGATTGCAGTTTTAGTTTCTCCTTGTGGTGGAATTCCCAATCCAATCGATCTGGAATTAAATTGGAAAGGCTATTTTTGCCTTAAATAATCTTAACTTTGTTTCATTATTTAGTTCAGCAGAGTTCTAAAGCTTCAAGTTACTGCAGATCATCTCAAGAGACTAATTATTGCCAGAGGTTCCTATCTCAATGGGTTAAAATCTTTACCTCTAAGCAAGTTTACCTGACCAGGAAACTTGAGGCTGATATTCTAAATTTAGGCTTAACACAAAAGACTCCATTTTGGACTTGTTTCTTTTGATATTAGTCTCAAAACCTTTTGAGACCAAACCAGTTATTTTTCCTTGTTAGATAACATGAGTTAAACTTTTTATTGATAAACAGTAGCAGAATAAACTAAACATCCAATATTATAACTCTAAAGACACACATTTCAAATTAAACTATTACATTTTAGCTAGTTCTCATTGACCAAAATTTATTCTAGATTATGTTTCTTGAAAAGGAAAATTTGGGTTAGTTTCTATTATATTCCTGATTTTAAAATTTATATAGGTGCCATTTATAAACCAATTATATATAAATTAGTTCTAATATTGCCATCCAGAGGTAAAACACACACAAGAGAGGGCACACAAACATACATGGACATCAACAGAGATCTCTTTGTGTTAGCCAAATGTACCAATTTTAAGGAAAGAGCAATTGTTCTATTTGTAAAGACATGGAATTTTGATGAATTCAATTTTTAAAAAAGATTTATTTATTTTTGCATACAAGCTGGGGTACAGGCCAGAGGTGTGGGGTGGTGAGAGGATTCACCAGGGAGAGAGTGGGGAGCAGAACAGGCAGATCTACTGAAATACACTGCTGAGGGGAGCAGCAGGCGAAGCAGGAGAGGTCTGCTGTGCCATGTGGGAATCTCCCTGGCCAGGGATCAAACTCTTACAGCTCTGGCTTTAGATAGCTTAACGGGTTAAGTGCTGTGCTTAACCCGTTGTGCCACCAAGGAGGCCCTTGATTAACTCAATTTTTAGAGTTATTTTTTTTACTCCTTCAAAGAAGAGAGTCCTTCTTAAATTTGCATTTGAAAGAATGACACTTTGGTTCTGAAGAAGGTAAGGGCAGAAAATTTCATTACAATGATGGACACTTGCTTTGGAAGGCCAGGTCTCTTCTTTAAATACCTATGTAAGATTTTATGGACTTTTAAATTATTTCTGCAGCCACACGTCTGCTCTGGTAAAGACTCTGTAAAATCATGATAATCTAATTCATCAAAAACTTGGGTTGAACCCTATACAATATCATTAGGTTAATCTACACTTTCAACAACTTCTCTCTCTCTTTTTCTCTCTCTCTCTCTCTCTCCCTTCCTCCCTCCCTCCCTTCCTTCCTTCCTTCTTTTCTTCCCAGGGTAGTACCTAATACCCAGTGAAAGGGAATGTTCCAGGTTCCCAGCTCCCCCTAAGGAAGGGTGGAGCTGGACAGAAGGTAAAGCTAGAAAAGACTGAAGAAAAAAAAGTATGCAGATTTAAAATTCTGCCTTCTCTATTGAAAAGTGGTATAGAGATTAGGCCATCCTGGGAGGGGCCATTATAGAAAGTTTACATATAAATGTCTTTCTGGAAAGCAATCTCCACCCATCCTTCAGAGCTCCTCCCATGAACTCCATTTTGCCCAAAAGACATATTTTGGGGTGACAGATTTTTGTTCCTGTACAGAGTGAATTTTAAATTTCTTAGGAAAATGGGTGTATTAAGACTGGATCACATTTTCTCCAGCTTCCCTGTGGGTGAATCTATCTTGCCTCTTACTGAGGGGCCAACAAATGAAGGACCTGAGTGTCTCAGGTACAATTTCTACTTTATCTACCATCCTATCATATGCTAATGGATACACAACTTTCTTTTTTTTTTTAAGATTTATTTATTTATGCATACAAGAACTGGGGTGTAGGCCAGAGGTGAGGAGTGGTGAGAAGATTCACCAGAGACAGAGTGGGCAGCAGAACAGGCAGATCTACTGAAGTACACTGCTGAGGGGAGCAGTGGGCGAGGCAGGAGAGGTCTGCTGTGTCATGTGGGAATCTTCCTGGCACGGGATTGAACTCGTGCTGCAGTTGCTGTGGATAGCTTCATAGGCTGAAACTTAACCTGTTGTGTCACCAGGGAAGCCCAAATGGGTATACAACTTTCCATAGTCTCACTTCTTATGAGTTGTCTATATAACTTAATGAGATCTATTTTAGTGATTGTGTCAGATTTTTAATGTGATGGGCACATACTGAACACGTTTGCAGGGCCTCCCAGGGCTGACCGTGTGGGCCTGATGGCAGAAGGTTTCTTGGAAAGTTGCTGTTCCTATTGTATAAGAACACTGGACATGCCCACATCTGCAAGTGATGCAGTGAATAAGGCTGTCGGGGGTCCATAGTATTGTGTGGTGATCCTGGATTTGAATGGATCCAAGCTGGTCAGGACCTACTGAGGGTGGGGTCATAGATGTGCTTCTTAGCAAAGGTCAAGATCAGAAATGAACCGAATCCCCAAGTGAAGTACAGGATGCAAAGGCCATGGGTAGAAATAGTTGCCTCCAATAGGGAGCACTGGAAAAAGCAGATTCTGCAGGGGCTCAGGAACAAAACTGACATCAGGCCCATCCAAAAGTGTGGATCTCAGAAGTGAGAACCAGAGTGATGGGAATGTGTATGAAGGTGCCTCTTTTTTATGGGTTATTTTTAAGGCACACCCCAGAAAACTAGTCATTTACATGTAGATATATTTATCTAAAGGTACTGTCAAGTTTTGCCCCTAGAACCTTCTCCTGATGCCGCCTTCCCCAATGAGGCAGTAAATTCTCAGCTTCAAGGGTCTCTTGCTTCTTGCAAACAAGGAATCCATCCCAAATGGTATAAGTTCAGGGTGTCAGGCTGTAAGCACAGTTCTGGGGAGGCAGATGGTCACTTCTGTCCATGTCAGTGTCAGATACAGACTTGTCTGCTCTGACCTTCCTAGACACACGCCCTTCAGCCTGCTCACATCTGTGCATGAGGCCCGGGCAAGGGAAGAGCTGTTAGGGGATGGGGCCACAGTCTGAGCCACACGGGCTCCTTCCAGGTGTCTTAGAGCCAGTCAGCCAAGGTTACAGTCCTCATTCTGGGTCCTGCATCTGTGTCCCCACACTCAATTCATAAGTGCTCATGGGCCAGTTCAACATGTAATTATTTTTTTATTTTAAGATTTATTTATTTATGCATACAAGAGCTGGGGTGTAGGCCAGAGGTGTGGGGAGTGAGAGGACTCACCAGAGACAGAATGGGGAGCAGAACAGGCAGATTGACTGAAATACACTGCTGAGGGGAGCAGCGGGCGAGACAGGAGAGGTCTGCTGTACCATGTGGGAAGCTCCCTGGCTTGGGATCAAACTCGTACTGCGATGGCTACTGATAACTTCATAGGCTGAGACTTAACCCTGTGCGCCACCAGGGAGGCCCTCAACATGTAATTCTTTCTTGGTAAAAGGCGCCTTAAGTTGCACTTGGAAAGTAGATTAAAAATGGTGTCAACTGAGCTGACCTAGTATTCTGACCCAGCAATCCCTGCAGACTGTCAAATTGACCTTCTAGAATAATAAAAAGGAGACTCTTAATAGAAACAAAGCTTCTTGCCAAATCTTGCAGAAATATGTGCTATTAAAGCACAGAAAACTTTTGTTCCTAATTCCAAGTCACTTCTTTTATCTCCACTGATTATAAGTTCTCATTTTTGCATAATATAAAATCTAATACTATGTAATCCTAGTGATTTAGTTATTATTAGAGAATTGTCTCTATGAATTTATACGATTTCACCCATTTTTGTGTCTAGATGCACCAAGATTTACTTTGACCCCAGGGAAAAGCTCTTGCCATCACACTGAGGTGCAATTCTGATGTCGTGAATTTTGTGTTCTCATAGTGGTGGAGCTGTCTGCAGACCTTCCTGGAAAGGGATCCCCAATTCATTCCAGATGACAATGGGCAGGGAGGGTCCACCACAGGCCTCACCGTCCCCACCTGGAGCAATGCGAGGCTCAGGCTGGCCAAGCTGAATTCTGACATGGCTATTGAGAGAGACAGGAGTTTGCTCTTTTCTCTGGATGTGATTAATTTACACATTAATTTGCCATGGTATCTTTGCTCTCAGGTGACGAGAGCTAGTTCTAGCCGGCTGTGACAGAAGAGACGCAGGCCCGAAGACAGAGCAAACAAGTCCTGGTGATGCTTTGAAGCTCTGGGCCCACAACCATATCTTGGGTTCTCAGCTACGGAACCAGTGAATTGCTTTCAGCTTTTCTTTGCTTCAGGTTGTTGTCCTTTTGACTTTTAAGTAGATTTGTCACATCACTTAAAATTTACCATCTTAATCATTTTTAAGTGTACAGTTCAGTGGCACTAAGTCTATTCACATTGCTGCACAGTTGTCACTGCATCTATCTCTGTAACTTTTTCATTTTCCCAAATTGAAACTCTGTTCTCATTAAACACTAACTCCACAACCCCTTCCTTAGCTCCCTGGCACCCACCATCTACTTTCTGGTCTGTTCCTTTGCTGTGGTGTGCACACCAAACTGACAGGTATGATAAAGCTACATGGACACAACTACATGGACACATACACACAAATGAGTATGTGTTGAAATTTCCTCTTTTTATAGATCACCAGCCATCTGGATTAGGGTCCACCTGAGTGATCACATCATAAGTAAAGGTAAATCACCTCTTTAAAGTAAAGTAAATCACCTTTTAAATAAATCACCTCTTTAAAGACCATGTTTCCAAATACATCACTTCCTGAGATATTAGAGATTAGGCATTAACATGTGATTTTTGAGAATAAAACTTAGTCCGTAAGAATTGGTCCTGCCATTTGAACTAGTTTTGAATCTTGTTTGTGTCACTAGCAACAGAAAAATTCCTGAATAATACACTCTTTGTAAGAAGCTTGGCAATGTAAGTAGCTTAAAATATATATACGTGTGTGAATGTATGCATGCTCTAGTTTGTCATTTAAATGTATTAGGCAAAAGGAAAATAAAATGTGTTTTTCATCTTTAAAATATTTTATTATGCAAATGTATTTGCATAATTTAAAGCTAATCCCTTTGGCAATCTTCTTATAATCAAGTCCACAAAACTCTATCAGATTTTAAAATCCTAGTAAAAATCTCTTTCAGAATGACAATCTTTGCCAAGAAACAAGAGACACTTGCATGTCCCCACTGTCTCTATGAGGGGAGTGATGTAGAGCTGAACCCTTGTTTCCTTCATCTGGGGTCAGAAGGAAGTTTGTAATGAGCTGGCCCAGCACTTGATTGGCGCACTGACCGTTTGTCTCCGCTCCACCATCCCGGGCTGGCTTGGGCGAGGTTACTTTTGTTCTTGTGCTCACGCAATCCGAGAATGCATACGGTAAAGCAATACATACAGTCTGGGTCCTCATGCTTGTCAATCCTGTTGTCCTCTTCTAGAACTGTGGTGCTTTTTTTTTCTGACACCAGATGTGGAATGTTTTCTGATATCCACAGGGTATCAGAAGATTCAATGTAGCTTTAACTCTCAGTCTTGGAATAAGTGCTGACCCCACAAGTTAAGCACTCAATCCCACAAAACCATCTCTGCTGAGATGCCGGTGGCAAATCCCAGGTAGTCACCTGCGTTTCTGAGCGACCGCTGTGGATTAGAGGTTCCCATGACTCCTTCTCTGGGTTCAATAATTATAAGAATCACTCACAGACCTCAGGGAACAGTGTACTTATATCTTCTGATGTGTTATAAATGTTAGAGCTCAGGAACAGATGAATCAAAGAGTTGTACAAGGAAAGGTGTGAGATGGGGGTGCAGAGCCTCCATGCCCTTTGCATGGGGGCCATCTCCCAGCCCAAACACCAGTCTCCCACCCACATGGAAACTCCCCAAACCCTGTCATATGAGAACTTTCATAACCCGATTTCCAGCCTTCTTCCATATCTTGGAGGTGTCCCATCCCAAAATCAGTTGGACATCCTGGTGACCATCCCGTCCTTAAATGACCACCCCAGTCACCTCATGAGATGTCAGGTGTGGTGGAAAGGGCTCCCCAGAAATAACAAGACTCCGATCACTTAGGGAACTGCCAGGAGCTTTAGGAGCTCTGCCAGGAATGGGCACAAAGACCAAACACACATCATTATGCCACAGGGACTCTGGCTGGGCCAGTAAAGTTTCTTGTGAACTTAAGTTTTCTGATGACTTTTCTCTTCCCCTTCCCTCACATCCAAATTCTGTTCTCTACTTCTAGTCCCTCTCTGCTTGTTACCTCCTGCTAAGTTCAGAGGAGGGATGGGAGGAATAAGAAGGAATAAGGGGAAAGAAGGAATATAATATAAAGGGAGAAAAATGGAGGGCAGACTTGGAAATGAACATGAGGAAGGACGTAAACCACTCTCTGAAGCCCAGAAGTCTGTGGAAGCGACCACGGGGAGCTAACTAGGCAGGGGAGCTCGGGGATGGGACGAGCAATTTAGGATGAATTTTTTTAATCCGTATAGTACCACCTATTTTTTTTTAAGTCTGTCTCTCTTCTGTCTCTCTCAGCAGAAGCAGAGTATAACTTATAAACTAATACAGAGAAAAAAGAATATGAAGAAAATGTCATCAATATATAATAGATAGTAGGGTAGACAGGAAACTAAACCTGATGAGAGAAATAAACAAATAGATCTGTAATCCCATACACTAAAATGGATTAAACACACCCAATAAAAGAAAACAATTTTTATTTGGAATAAGAAAAACAACACAGTTCTATGATCTCTGAGGGGCAAGTAAAACATGGTAAGCCACACGTGTTCACAGTGATGTGATAAACAACTTCTAACAGTAACCATAAAGAAAAGAAGAAAAAGAAGGCAGAGCAACAATTTCTGACAAATTAGACTCTTTGAAGAAAAAATATTTAAGGACTAAATAGATCATTACTTGATGGTGAAGGAATAATTACTTGGAGGATACAAGGAACTTAAAAAACTGCTTACCTAACAATTCTTCTTCAACATACATAAAGCAAAAATCTACAGACAGTGGCAGATTTTAACATGTCTCTTCCAGAAATGAACAGATCAGTCAGACAAATATTTAGTAAAGATATGAAATATTTGAAGAACAAAATTAAAAGCTGGGAATAAAGCACATTCTTAGGACCCTATGCCAAATGAATAATAATAACTGCTAACATTTGTGAAGTGTTTGCTGTGTGCCAGGCAACGCTGGGCGTGCTTTACACTACCAACTCATGCTATCTCAGAGCTCAAGGAAACTGAGGCAGAGAGAAGATGAGTGATTAGCCTTGGATTACTTAGTTAGAGGTGGCAGAGCAGGACTGACCTATGCTAGAGCCCAAGGTTCTTCCTTGCTAGGCCAGAGGTTGGCAAACTTTCTTAATAATCCTGCCCCTTTCATAAGGTGGCTCTTTGGCCTTTAAGAACTGCTTGTTTGAGCCTATGCAAATCCCCTTTTTTCCTTTTCTTTTTTTTTTTTGAAGATTTATTTATTTATGCATACAAGCTTGGGTACAGGCCTGAGCGTGGGGTGATTAGGGGGTTCACCAGAGACACAGTGAGGAGCAAAACAGGCAGATCCAGGAAATACCCTGCTGAGGGAAGCAGAGGGCTGAGGGGAGCAGAGGGTGAGGCAGGAGAGGTCTGCAGCACCACCTGGGAATCTCACCAGCCAGGTGTCGAACTCCCATGCATTGCTGATGCCCACGACACCGACATGACAGCTCCACAGCACAGAGATTAACCACTGCGCCACCAGGGAGGCACTCCTTTTCTTTCCTTAAAAACACTGCCCATTTAGAATGTAGTGTGGCTGGGGAGAAATATCAGGGTGAGGCTGGAGGCGCCAGGGTGAAAGAATTCACCAAACACGAGTAGAGAACAGAAAAGGGGGATTTATTGAAATACCCTGGAAGGGAGCAGGGGGTGAGATGGGAGAGATCATGTGAGGAGAAGGCCTGAAGCTTTTCTTTTACACTCTGTTTTGGGCCCATTTATTTGCCGGGAGGTCTGGTCCTGGGGTCTTTTGACCCTCGCCATGCATTCTGTGTTAAAAAGGTGGCTGTGACTATGTCCTGGTCTTGCTTCCTCATTCATAGAAGGGCAGAACTGGTTATCACATGGCAGCTCAGGCCTAATGCTCCTCCCTGCCCCAGCCTGCTGCCAGGGCTGATGAAACTCCCCGCAGGAGCACAGTAGAAAGGGGAGTGACTTAGAAACTGCTGCTTGGACCGACAAACCAATACCCTGGGAAGGCCTTACAGTGAACCCCAGGAGCAGACCAAATGAGCAGTTCCTGAACTCCATTTAAGGTGAGTCCCCACAATTGCCTTGCAATTGTTCTTGCCAAGGACTCTAACTGCCCAGGGACCTCTCCTGGGTGTACTTTTATTCAGTCTTAAACTTAGCTTTTGCTTCTGCTAAGGTGGTGGCTGTGAATTCCTCTCACACCATGTGCAAGAACCAAGAAACTCCTAGTCCAGAACCTGACCTCTGAACCTGACAACAAAGCTCCCAAAGGAGCTCCAGGGAATGTGTCATCTTCCCTGGGGACCTTAATCCCAAGACACTGGGTCAAGGTGATCTTAAGATATGAAGCTGAAACCTTGGGGAATTAATATAGTTTAAGAAAGATGGTGCCAAGGGCCAGAGCAAGGAACAGTATTAGAGTCTGGTAAGCATGCAAGCCAGCGCACATGCTGCTCAGCTTTTGGAATCGCGCTACAGACTCACCTGTTGTCTTCTGATTTCCTAAGACATTCCTTCTGAGAATGCTTTATTCTGTCTTAGGAGGTTAAGGTGAACAAGGCCAAGACAAGTAATGGTGGGGACCAGGGATCCAAGGAAAAATCCAAGAGGGGGAAACATGAGAATTGACTTTTCTTTTATCCACTCCCTTGATTTTGTGAGTGATACTGTTGGCAGTACTGCTATGTTATCATTAAGGTGTTTAAAATTAATAGTTTAAAATTAATGACTGCAATTGTAGTAACAACATTTGAATGTTTCAAATAACATCACTGATGAATAAACAGGAACGCTCCTGTTATCCTGGAGGGAAACACTAATGGAGGAATTTGCACATTGAGTCTCTTGCAGTGTGGCAATCTGCTAGGAGGAAACCAACTTTTTTGTGAAAGATCTGAGATGGAATTCCCAAAACTGAGCAGGGAGCCCTGTTTCCACTGAAGAGTTTGTGGACCAGGTGCGAGTTCCTTTCCATGTAGGTGCAATTCCCAAATATGAAGGAATGACTGAGATTGGGAGGGGGCTTTTATTTTGTATTTGTGGGACCTGTACCACAGTATTTGAATAAATGATTTAACCAGAGTAGAGCTGTGAAAAAGGGACACGAATTGGGGCCATCTCTCCCAGGAGGAACCCTGACCTGTGGAGGCCATTTCAACTTCAGAAGAGCATGCTGCCTCTCCACTTGCTCATACCCCAGGGTTTCTCCTCCTTCCTGTCTTCAAATAAAGGCAGGTTTTGATTCCTGCTTGGGGGCTTGGTTCCTTGTTGGTAGAATGAGCTCTGCTAGATGACATTCCTCTCTGCAGACATGCTAAGGAGAACAAGGATAGATTTTCCCAGTGTCACAGTTCTTGCTCTGTTGCATCCATAACATTTTACTCTGCCTGGGTGGAAATGATGAAATTCATTTGTATCTTTTTTTTTTTAAAGATTTATTTATTTATGCATACAAGCTGGGGTATAGGCCAGAGGCGAGAGGGTTCACCAGAGACAGAGTGGGGAGCAGAACAGGCAGATCTACAGAAATACACTGCTGAGGGGAACAAGAGGCAAGACAGGAGAGGTCTACTACACCATGTGGGAATCTCCCCGGCAGGGCGTTCAACTCGGGTTACTGCTGCCAACAGCTCCACAGCGCAGTGCCCAACCACTGCGCCACCAGGGAGGCCCCTCGTTTGTATCTTTAGCCTAGAGCACTTCCTAGGAATTCAAGGATTTCTGTAAACAGTGCTGGAGAGTTGGGCCCAGGTGTTCTTTGTTCTTAGCACTGCCTGAGCTCTGGTGCCCACAGCAGTGTACCCAACCTGTGTGCCCCAGGGGAGTATTGCCTGAGGAGGATTACACAGGAGCCCCAGTGATTAGACAGGTCAGCCCTACCCAGGGTGGATTCTATTTCTATAACAATCCAAATGAAATCACCTGGCTAAGCGCCCTACATGTGTTCATGTGTGTGCACGTTTGTGTGCAAGTGATCCACGTTCACCTTTAATATGACAGTGACTTAGGGACAAATAGGAATTGTTTGAAATTGAATGAGCCTCTCTCCGCAAAAATTAAAATTGATTTAGTCTTTTACTAATGTGTGCACGGAAACACTAAATGAGGTAACATTTTGCAGCCTGCTTGGCATGATGACATGAGCAGTGACATTTCAAGAAGACAATGGTACAGTAATGAAAAAAAAAGTAGTCAAATCTCCCCCAGTGAAATATGACCTTAATTAGCTGCGATGGGGTGGTGTGTATGAGCAACCTTTAGAACAGGCAGCAGAGACATAAAAAAAATGTTTTCATTCTTGCCTTCTACCAAAATGTAATTAGTGTAGTACAATCAATGTACATTTACATGTGATAGCTTGTGATTGGATGAACAGCTTATTTACTATAAGTATGAAAAGTATTTTGCAGTCTCAGTTTTTTATTTTTTCTAAAGAGAAGTTTAGTAGAAGATAATCAATAATGACTTTAAAATATAAGAGAAGTTGTTTTGTGACTGTTTCTAAAAACGTGTGAAAAGGCAACCTACTAAATGGGAGAAAATATTTACAAATCACATATCTTATAGGGGGTTAATATCCTTAATATATAAAGAACACAAAAAAATCAATAGCAAGAAAACAACAACAACAAAAACCAACAAGATAGTTGACTAAAAAAACGGTCAGAAGATCTGAATAGACATTTCCCAAAGAAGACATACAGATGACTAACAGGTACATGGAAAGGCCTTCAACATCACTAATCTTCAGAGAAACACAAATCAAA
This sequence comes from Scalopus aquaticus, assembly GCA_004024925.1. Classification (NCBI taxonomy): domain Eukaryota; kingdom Metazoa; phylum Chordata; class Mammalia; order Eulipotyphla; family Talpidae; genus Scalopus; species Scalopus aquaticus. The sequence continues at coordinate 65,059 of PVIJ01005085.1, forward strand.
GTCACAAAGAGATATCACTTCATACCTGTTAGGACATGACTATCAAAAAGATAAGAATTAAGTGTGGGGCCTTCCTGGTGGCTTTCATGGGTTAAGTCTTAGCACTACGAAGCGATTGCAGCCACTGCAGCACGAGTTTGATCGCTGGCCAGGGAGCTTCCCACATGGCACAGCAGACCTCTCCTGCCCTCTGCTCCTCGCAGCAGTGTACTGCACTAGATCTGCCTGTTCTGCTTCCCACTCTGTCTCTGGTGAATCCTCTCACCACCCCACACCTCTGGCCTACACCCCAGTTCTTGTATGCATAAATAATAAATCTGTTTTAAAAAAAGAATTAAGTTTTCACATGGGTGTGGAGAAAAGGGAATCTTTGTGTCCTGTTGTGCGGAATGCAAGTGAGTGTAGTCTCAATGGAAAACAGTATAGAGGTCCTTCAAAATATTAAAAATAGAACTACCATATGATTCAGCAGTCCCACTTGTATTTACTTGAAGAAAATGAAATCACTGTCCTGAAGAGATATAAGCACCTCACGTTCACAACAGCATTATTTGCAATAGTCAAGATATGGATGGAACCTCAATACTCATTGATGGATAAATGGATAAAGAAATTTTGGCATACAAATACGGAATCTTTTTCAACCATGAAAAATAATGAAATCTTACCATTTGTAACAGAATAGATAGACCTTAAAGAAACTAAGCTATGTGAAGTAAGTCAGACAGACTTACTGCATGATGTCACTTACATGTAGAATGTAAACAAACAGCTTATAGATACACAGGACATATGTAGCTCATAGATACAAAGGACAGACTGAAAGTGACCATAGGTGAGAGATCATGTGTGTGGGGGGAAGGGGGACGTGAAATGGGTGAAGGGGGACAAAAGTACAAACTTCCATTGTTGGAAAGAATGCAAAGTTCCCAGGAAAATTTAGATAAAAGGTGAGACTTAAAAGCATTTTTTAATTTGAGATCAGTCACTTCAAGCTCTGCCTAGGTGATCTTCAATCACCTAGACCCAGGTAAATAATATTCCACTTCCTGATAAGTAGCACATGTTCATTATAACTAATTTCTCCAAATACAAAAGAAATTGAGATAGTTGATAGGTTCGTATACTATCTGTAGTAAACTACCACTAATATTTTGAAAAATTTAGTTCCCAGCTTTTTTGCCGAGTGCATATATTTTACAAAATTGTATTATATACACAATTTGATATACTAATGATAAACAGACACAGGAAATTTAGTTCATTTAACATATTTGACCAATTTGCTATGCCATTAGATAATCTTTAAAATATGATCTTCTTGACTATACTACACTTCAGTGTGGCTGTTTTTATTGTATTAAAATTGAATCTTTGTTGTTGCCTATAGTTTCTAAAAAAGGATATATTGCAATAAATAGCTTTTAAAGTTATGTTTATCAATAATTTTGAAAAATATTTTGATTTTGATTCTGTAGTTGGTTTAGAAGAAAATAAGTGATATATTAAAATGAGCATAATTCACATAAAAGTTAATCTGTGTAGGCTGAAAACCATATGACTTCCCTTGCTTGGTCCTTTAATCTATGTTTAGGATCAATCTCCATTGAATGGAATGAAAATTTCCATTCTTGTCTTTTAATTTTACAGCTTTTTCCTCTCATTTACAATGTGAAAATTTTAACTTGATTCATATCAGAAAAATTCTTAGGAGAGGACAAGAGTATAGATGAAAACATTGTTAATGTCTGTAAATACTCTATGGAAAAATGTTAAATTTTAGTTAACAGTCATTTTCAGATACTGCTCTGGCCTAATGTCTCCCAAATTATTCTGCTTCTTCGCAGTCCCTCTGGTGGACTCCCGGGCATCTCTTTCAGGGAGAAAGGATGAGCTGTGTGAACACGTGAGGTGGGTGGCATGGGTGAGTGAGAGTTCATGTTTTCATGTATGTGCATATCGAATAGAGGTGGGTCTGAACTGTGGACCCTTCAAGAGCTTAAGTCTTGATTTGGATTTCTGAGCTGTGGACTCTTCTGGTATTCCGTTTTATTTGGAGGTGGAGTCACACTGAATGAGGTTGGACAGGGGATCTCTGGAGAACACAGGGCCAGAGAGCCCAAGTCTCATCCAGACCCCACTTACCCACTGCTCCACATTGCTCTGTTCCGTGGCCCACTGTCTTTAAGCATTAAGACAGGGTCATGGAGAAGGTTGCATTTGTGTGAACTCCATGTGATCTAGGTGTGCAGAGGGTTTAGTACAAAGACTGTCACATCATCAGCATGGCAGCAGTTGCTATTTTTACTTTTCTTTTTTTTTTTAAAGATTTATTTATTTATACACACAAGCTGGGGTACAGACCAGAGGTGTGGGGCGGCGAGAGGGTTCACCAGAGACAGAGCGGGGAGCAGAACAGGCAGATCAGAAATACACTGCTAAGGGGAGCAGCGGGCGAGGCAGGAGAGGTCTGCCGCACCATGTGGGATTCTCCCCGGCTGGGCGTCAAACTCGCATCGCCGCTGCCGACGGCTCCACAGTGCAGCGCTTAACGGCTGCGCCACCAGGGAGGTCCTATTTTTACTTTTCTTTTCAAGGCTTGTGACATGGAGTCAGAGAGGGCCTTTGAGGGGTGGGACCGAGGATCCATCAGACCTCCTGTAGGACTGTTCTGGCCTCCAAACCAGCTTCCTCTCCACCAGGACATGTCAGGACATGGCCGCCTCGCCCTTCTGTCCATCTAAACTCTACCTCTCTGGTCTCTTACGCCTCTGCCTCCAAACCACCAGACAAGGTTGAGAAGGGTTTTTTAATGACCTTACCAATGACCATATGCACCTTGGGGGCCTCCTAGGACTTTTGGAAGCTGAAATGATTGGGGTGCCTTTGCCAAGAAGGGGTGCTGTTGTCTTTGTCTCCAAGGGCTTATCTGTGAGATTTGGCTCCACAATAACTAAAGGAGAATGTTTTCTTTTCATGCATGAAGGGGCCAGTGAGTTAAAAGGGAAGCATGTGGACAACTGAAAGTCATTCCTATGTGCATATGTTTTTTGCTTGGTGAAATAGTTGTCTATCAAGTTGGTGGTGTCTGGAGGTGTCTCTGTGGGAGACTGCAGGCTACTGCACAGGGACAGAAACAGAGCCACAGAGGGAGGCTGGTCAGCATTACAACTGTCAACTCCACAGGCGTGTGGTCACCAGTGTGAAAAACAGCGGTGCCGAGGAGGCGTGGAGGACACCAGGTTTCAAGCTGACTGGCTTGTTTGGTCATAAAAGGCAACTGCCCTGACGAAGTTCCCCCTCTCTTTTCCTGACCTTCCTTGTCCTGCAAAAAGCTGCAAGTGCAGTTGGATGTTGTCTTTTGAATTGTGTCCCCCAAGTTCATATTTGGGAACCCTGTCCCCTATGTCAGACTTTTGGGAGATGGGCCTTTGATGAGTGATTCAGGTAAGATGGGGCTCTGAGAGTGGGACATTGTGATGAGATTAGTGTCAATATGTCAGAGGCTGCCCCTCCTCCCCACCACTTTGTGACTCCTGGTGACCACCCAACTGCAGTATAGGTTGGGTTGGAGGAGTTGATGCAATTTCAGTTTTGAAAACAGTCAGTATTGAAAACGGACCAATCAGGTCTGAGCTTGCACTAGTGTCAATCAAGTAAGATGGCCCAATCAGGTTTGAAACATGGGTACCCTAAAGGGGATATAAGCCTGGCTTCAGCTGACTTCAACAGATAGACTCGTCCATACTCTTTCTGGAAAGACCTTCACAGACCTTCAAGAACTTCACATCTGATCTCTGCTCCAAACTGTCACCTGACTGCTGCTCCTGCCTCCAGCTCTGACTGCCTGGTGACTGATGCCACTGGCTTTTGCCTGGCATCTCTCCTTTCTCCCAATTTCCTTATCCCTTTGTAAATAAACCTCACTCCTCACTCCTTTGTAAATAAACTGTGTTATTTGTTGAACCCTCAACCTGAGTCGTGTCCCTCATTGCAGCTGAGAGTGTATGAGTGAGGACCCACCAACAGTGACATTTGCACCCCAGCTTTGCACGGTTTTGCTTATAAAGAGAGACATCAGAGCTCCCTTTCCATCCTGTGAGGACTCAGAAAGCAAACGCCATCTGCAAGCTGGGAGAGCTCTGGCTGCAAACAGTTTTCAGGCTGTGCTGGTCTCCAGAACAGAGACATGAATGTCCAGGATTTAAGCTGCCCAGTCTGTAATGCTTTGTTAAGCAACCGAAATGGCCGAGGCAGCTTTCTGGGAAACAAGCCCCAGGAGTGAGTACCTTCTGGGCCTATGGAGGCCATCTCACTCCCATCCGGTGGCTCCTCGGACACTCAGGCTTACTCCCTGTCTGCGTGGCTGACTTTCTGGGGCTGTGCCAGTCTGTTCCAGTAAATGGCCTCCTGGCTTTACTGTGTGGCCCTGAAGCTGGCATCCCAGGTGCTGGGTGTTGCATTGGGAGTGACATGATGGCTATTGTCAGTTAGGCAAGTGGCTAGGAATTCAAGGCAAGGCCAGGGCAGCCAGGACGGGCTCCCGTATCCCCTGTTTGGGCCAGGTCAGGTGACATACTGTTTTCAGTGTTCATTTTAGCCAAAGGTACTAATTTGGTGCCATCAAAAAGGTCCTCCTTTATCATGCTTAACTCAGGATCTGAGGGAAACACAATCAGGAAACTTGGGCTACTTTAAGGAGTTATCACTCACAATAATTAAAATAATCACCAACAAATAAAACTGTCAATGGAAATTGACTTGATGGAAGATGCTGGATTCCAATCAGAATTCTGATGAAATGTTACAATCTGTTTGCCAGAATAAGATTTTAGAAACATTAAAAAGGAAACTTCAAAAATATTTTGATATTTTTCACTTGGGATTTTATAAATATTTAGTGTTTAAAATCTTTCAGATTATTGATTGAAATGATGTTTATTTCCAACAACTTATGTTTAGTTTATATTTGCCTTTTATAAGCATTCAACAAAACCAGTCCCAAGTGGTATTTAGTAGTGTCTGTAATTGTATTATTAATTTTTCTTATAATCCCAGTCTTTGAGTCATAACAGGATGGGGAAAAGTCCTAAAAGGAAGGCTGATGTCACCCCAAGGCCATAAAAGCTCAGAAGCCACCCTAAGAAGTGTCCATTCTTCCCCTCCCACAGGGATGACTTCTCACAGTTTCTGCTGAATTCATGGTGAGGATACAGAAGAAAATGGCCCCAAATTAAATCTGGATATTCCAGCCAGCCTGGCTGCTCAGGCGAGCAGCATCTCAAAGTGTAGATAACGCTCGGATGCTCCCGGGTCCCCCTTAGCAACAGGGTTGCCATGGAAATATATTGTGACTCACTGAGAGGAAGCAAGCAAGAACAGGAGGAGTTTGCAAGAATTTCTCATTGAAATAATTACAGTAGTTCTCAGTGTGTTTAAGAAATGAATGCACTATGCTTTTTCCCCCTTAATTTTCTTTTTCAAAGCATGTTTGTGACAGTCTTGCATCGAAGAGAATTCAGCTCAAATGCTTACTATTTTAAATTTAAATAATAATGTATTTTTAAAAAGCCATGGTTGGACAGTCAATTATTTTAGGATACAGAACATCAAATGTATTTAAATGTTTGTCCAGACAGGACAATTTCATGGAAGGGATTAACCATGCATGCAAGAGGCAAAAAGGATGTTTGTGGAAGCTGTTTTAATAATAGGTGCATTAAAGATATGATTTTATAACAGGTGCATTAAAGAATGGCTACATGCCATTCACGCTTTTGTTGTTTATAAAAAGTTGTCAATGAATCAGAACTGAAAAAGAAAGAATAATAAAGTAATACTTAGTAAATTGCTCCTAAAGATTCCTTGTGATGAGGACCTGATTTTATTTTTTCAAATAGCTTTTTATTCTGATGAAAAACATATTTGTGCTCCTGGGAGAAACTTCAGGAATTATATAAAAGCACAAAGAAAAATATGAAGATACCCCAGAAATTGTGCCTCTGAGACACACTCATCATTAAGGTTTAGCACCCTCTTGTGATACCCTTATTTTTTTAGGCTTTTACATTGTTTTTCAGTGATAGTGGTTGGGACAGTATTTACGAGACCTGCATTCAATATCCACAAAAACAAACAAACAAACAAAAAAAACCACACACACGAAAAACCCCAAACCAAAACCAAAGTTCTTCAATTAAGAAGGAAAATGAAAGCTCAAATCATGCAGGTTATTTGACTACAGAAAGGCTAATTCTTAACTCAAGAAAGGTGGTACTCCATGAGAAATTAATTAACGGTCTCACCATGGAAACTATTTTAACATCTATGCTGTCTGGTATGTTAACTTTTTAAGGCAATTTTCCAGAGACACAGCCCTCAGAGAGGTGGATGCAGGATGGACTCAGCTCAGGTGGACTGGGGTAGGTTCCCTGCCTGCTGACCCTGGGTGAGCACTGAGCTAGGAGCCTCCCTCCTGCTCCATATTTCCATTCTCCTTTGTCAAGTCATTATTTTCATCTCTTTTGATGTAAAATGTCCAGATCTTCCTTCCTTCCTTCCTTCCTTCCTTCCTTCCTTCCTTCCTTCCTTCCTTCCTTCCTTCCTTCCTTCCTTCCTTCCTTCCTTCCTTCCTTCCCTCCCTCCCTCCCCCCCTCCCTCCCTCTCTCCCTCCCTCTCTCCCTCCCTTCCTTTCTTCCTTTCTTTCTTGGCATAGAAGAACTGGGGTATAAGCTGAGGTGCCAGGGATGAGAGGATTCACCAGAGACAGAGCAGGGAACAGAACAAGTAGATCTACTGAAATACACTGCTGAGGGGAGCAGCTGGTGAGACAGGAGAGGTCTGCTGTCTCCCAGCTCCCTGGCTGGGGATCAAACTCAGGTCTTCGTGGTGATATCATTGAGACTTAATTCCTAGGCCACCAGAGAGGCCCTAAAATGTTCAGATTTTTCTAAGGCACCAAACTTTAGAACTAATACATTATACTAAGGCAGCAATGAGTAAATCATCTAATAATGTAGCTCCCAGAAATAAAAACCTAATTTATACACTGTGCTGAAAACACAAATCTAAAACTCACAAGTAGGGATCTGTGGGGAAGATTTTTGTTTACTACATTAACCACAATACTGCTTTGCCAGAGCTGACAGCCTTGTGGATACATAGGCTGAGCGTGCCATGTCTACTGGTTTCTGGAAGCTTCTATGGACTCAATCATCAGACCATAGACCTCAGGATACAGAACAGATCTAGAGACAAAAGCCAGAGGCCTGCAAATTAGGTCATGATGAAATTTTTCTAGATTAATCACTGACTGATTTCTTTTGATTTTGGAAGCTGGCTGAGTTCCTCTGGACATTCTACAGAAGAAGAAAGTTACATGAACATTGCTATGTACTGCATAGAAAGTGCCTGAGGCTGGGCCTCCCTGGTGGTGCAACGGGTTAAGTCTTAGCACTGTGAAGCTATCCAGATCCACTGCAGCACGAGTTCTATCCCCAGCCTGGGAGATTCCCACATGGCACAGCAGACCTCTCTTGCCTCGCTCACTGCTCCCCTCAACAGTGTACTTCAATCTATCTGCCTGTTCTGCTCCCCACTCTGTCTCTGGTGAATCCTCTTACCACTCCACACCTCTGGCCTACACCCCAGTTCTTGTTTTGTGAATAAATAAATCTTTAAAAAAAAATGTTTACCAGCTCTAAGACTAGAGAGGAACTAAAAACATTTAAAAAAACATTAAAATGTACATAACACAAAATATACCATTTTAACCTTTCTTGGTGTATAATCGAGTGGTGGTAAGTATAGTCACAATGTTGTGCAACCACCAGCATCATTCATTTCTAGGACTTTTTATAACCCCATCATAGCCCATTAAATAATGACTCTCCATTTTCCCTCCTCCAGTCCCTGGCATCCACCCTTCTACTTTCTGTCTCTAGGAATCTGACAACTCTAGGAGATTCATATAGGTGGAATCACACAATATTTGCCTTTTTATAACTGGCTTATTTCATTGAGCATACTTTTCTCAAGGTTCATTCATATTATAGCATGAGCCAGAATTTTCTTCCTTCATATGGCTGAATAATATGTTTGTATATTCCATAATTGCCCATCCAGCCATCCATCTACCCACCCACCCACCCATATTTGTGTTGCAGCCATATTTTTTTTTAAGATTTATTTATTTATACATACAAGCTGGGGTACAGGCCAGAGGCGTGGGGCGGCAAGAGGGTTCACCAGAGACAGAGTGGGGAGCAGAACAGGAAGATCAGAAATACACTGCTGAGGGGAGCAGCGGGCGAGGCAGGAGAGGTCTGCCGCACCATGTGGGATTCTCCCTGGCCGGGTGTCGAACTCGCATCGCTGCTGCCGACAGCTCCACAGCGCAGCGCTTAACCGCTGTGCCACCAGGGAGACCCTGTGTTGCAGCCATATTTTACCTGACTATTGTGAACACTGTTGTTATGAACATAATGTACAACTAATCTGTTCCAGAACCTACTTTCCACTCTTTTGAGTGTATACCCAAAGAATATACACAGCAATTTTATGTTGAATAGTTTGAGGAACTTATTTCCAGTGCTGTTACCACTTCACATTCCCAATATCTCTACATCCGTGCCAACACTTGTGATTTTCCTTTTTTTTTCTTTTTTTTAACAGTAACTGCTCTAATTGGGTGTGAAGTAGGGAGGGTTATTTTAAGAGCAGATGTTGGGTGTTGGAGCAGAGAGGCAATCATCAAAGTGGCTTGGCTCATAGGATGACTCCTGTTCCTGCTAAGAACCATGACCCCTGGGTGCTGATGGCACAGCTCTGAGGCAGGACATTCTCCATTCCCCAGGCCCCCATCCAGGTGGAGGCCTCACACCTTCTTTTGGGGAACATCCCTGGACCTCACCCCACTGTCCTGAACTAGAAAGAGTAAGGCAGCAAACCAAACTCTCGTGATGAATGAATGCACACTGTCAATAAAAAGGTGTTCATATAGACAAGTGCAACTTTAGGAGAAAGAGAGAGGGAAAAACCAAAGTCAAATGGATTTTGCAGTGTATCTACATGGAGAGCCCTCCCTGGACAAGCCCCCACTGTGATTTCATCACCACCACCCTCTCCTCTTACTAAAGAGATGGGACAAGATTCTCAGTGATGAACAACACTGACTTCATGCTGTAGGGTCTAAGTGTGGTTTTGGCCACTGGGGCTACTTCATTTCTAATTCATTTCTAATATTGTAAGCTTTTAAAGGATCCATCGTTGTCTTCCATTAAAGCTATTTGTTGCCTAGTTCAGAATCCACTCATGGGAAATTGTTCCTGGAAATTTCTAAAAGGGATTTGTCACAGCCCTGGGGACCTCCTGGGCTGTGGGCCTCATTACTGTGTATTCACGACCCTGCTGGTCTAGACCTAGAGGGAAAAGTCCTGATTGAAATTGCTGCCGAGATATCAGTGTAATATGGTTGATTTGTTCCCTTGCAAATGCTGGCAGAAATGGAGGTGCTTCACAATGTTCACTAGAGCTACCCCCCCCCCCCCCACCGCAGGTAGCTGGGGAAAGCCTTTGTGGCCCAGATTAGCATTTTTCCCTGGGGCTATTCATTCTCACCAGCAAACCCCCTCCAGGGGGCACCACCTTTACTGGACTTTGGACTCAGCCCAGTTACATAATGACTGTGGACCACTCTGACCTTGGACTGCGCTGGGAGCCTCCAGTTCCATTTCTTGGGAGGTTCAGCCCATATTTGCAACAAAGCCAAGAAATGGAGGGACTCTAGTCTTTTCCATGTTTTTTAAATGTCACCGTGCCTGTGCTGACGTCTTCATGAGGGAAAGAGCAGAAACTCCACATATTCAGTTACATTTAAAGCTAGGGGTATGAACATTAAGGAAAGGGAGGGAGGGACGAAGGGAGGGAAAGAGGAAGGAAAAGAGAGAAGAGAGTGAATGGAAGGAAGTTTCTGGTGTCCAAGACACACAGGAAGGCAGGCACATCTGTAACCGGGTTTGAGACCAAAGTCCAGTATAGGTTGTGCCCCATGGAGGGGGTTGCTGATGAGGATAGATACCCCCAGGGCAAATGCTAAAAAGGTATTGCATTTTGGAGTGGAGACTCTGATAAGAAATAAAAGGGAAGAAAGAAGGAGGAGATTCAGTCGCCATGATATAGAAGAGATCCAGAAGAGATCCAGCGGCAAAAGACGTAGCCGCCATGACTGAGAGTTTGGAAATGAACCACCAGGAACTTCTGAGTAGTCAGGATGTAGAGTTTTGGACTGAGCATTTTTGAAATCTTCAGTGACTTTGGGGCCAGCGACTTTGGCCCCCACCACACCAATCTTCAACAGGAAAACTTTGAAGGCTTTGCAAGTATCCAAGCAATGGAAACTGCTCCGGTTTGGTTTTTACTGCAACCAAAGAAAGAAGGCAAAGGCCCGGGAGCAGATGCCTTCCTAAGATGCATCAGTGCAGTCTGTTGGGCTGTCTGGCTGCTGGAGTTGCCATTTTCAGTATTGTTCGCTTGGTGCTGTGCTGGGGCACCACGGCAGTTCTGGGAGCATCTCCAGTTGTGTCCTGTGCTGTCCTCGTGAGTTGGAACCTGGCTTACAGTCTGGCTGCTGCGTTTCTGCAGAGAAAGGCAGACGCCATCTTGCACGCATGGCATGTTGTTCGGAAGAGGAGCTCCACATCCTCAGTGGTGGGAAGACACCGCCTTCATTGTTTCTTCTTCGGGACTTAAAGGAGTGGATACTGCTTTAAGTAAGGTAAACGGCCATATCTTGGGTCTCAGTAACTCTTTGTTTTTCCGTGTTTGTTAAATAAATCCCATTGTTATTGTTCCCTAAGACTGAGTAGTCTTGCAGTCGTGCAAGCGGGTGTAGAACTAGGATAGTGACAGGTAAGCAATTTGGGCAGTGCCCTTGGCTGGTTTTGGTGCCCTCTCCTGCCCGGTATCACATCTTGCATATTTTAAGGACCCTTAATTGAGAGCAAAGAAAATGCCGCTAGTGGCCCATTGTTTTATCATTTATGGAATATTTTCATATTCGTTGTTCTCATTTAGTAAAAGTGGTTTTGTGGGGTAGGAATTATGATTTCCATTTCATGAATAAGAATAAATAAAGTTTAGAAATGTGAAGAAACTAAGACAAGTCCACTTGGGAATCCAGTGGCAGCGGACATGGAATGCTGGTTACATGTGTTTAAAAACCACCTTCCTGGGCCTCCCCAGTGGCGCAGCGGTCAGGCACTGCACTGTGGAGCTGTTGGCAGCGGCAATGCAAGTTCGACACCTGGCTAGGGAGATTTCCACATGGCTGGCAGACCTCTCCTGCCTCGCCCACTGCTCCCCTCAGCAGTGTATTTCTGATCTGCCTGTTCTGCTCCCCACTCTGTCTCTGGTGAACCCTCTCGCCGCCCCACGCCTCTGGCCTGTACCTCAGCTTGTATGCATAAATAAATAAATCTTTAAAAACAAGTAAATAAAAGCCACCTTCCTGGAGAACAGACAAATGCTGATCAGAGGTGTTGTGGATTTCAGGGTGTCAGTGGCCACTGTGGCCAATTCCAAGCTACTCACAAATCTACATCAGGCTCACAAAATCTAACCATTAAACAGTTGGCTCCTGTGAGCTGGACCCAGCTGGTGCTAGCACTCTATCACTGGGTAAAGAACTTGAATCCCTGTGCGTCCTTTTTCTCTTGAATTCTTCCTATGATACTCAGAGCCAGGAAAATCAGGAGAAATATTTTGTATCTCTAGCAGTGGAGATTGCTTGCAGGTGATGGGAAATTTTGCACGAAACTTTGTTGCCTGCGTTAGTATGTCTTGAGCTTTTAGGTGTTCATGTCTACATAAATTCTAAGGTTAGAATTGGTTCATTTATGACGCGCTGTTTCTGCGGCCAATAAGATGTTTACATCTCTACTGGCTTTGGTGAAAGACATTGACTCTGCCAGCACTGCTATTTTTCTTCAATTTCTTGGAGTTCCCCTCCAGCCTTGGGAGGCAGGTCGTGTGGAAGCCGGAGCAGCCAGAGCTCGAGGTGGACCCCTGTGGGGATTACCCAGCTGCACTGAGTGGCTGTCCGTCCTGTTTGGGTTTATGGGCTGCGTGGGGTGTGGGTTGCCAGGGAGACAAGCAACTGGAGGAAGGCAGTGGGAGGCGTTCTACAGTCTCATGAACCAGATATGCTGTCGTCCCGAGACTGAGGGGCCTTCTGCCACATGATGTCATAACTGGCTGGCGTGAGGGGCAAGTGACCACTGGGATGGGCAAGTTTGCCCTGTGGTGAGCTAAGGTCACACCAAACCTTACTAGGAAAAGGTCCGAGTCTCCTGGTGGGAAATTCAATGAGTGGCTTCCCTGGGGCTTCAATCCTCTGCAACCTAGTTTGGTTTTTAAAATAAGTCAGACCCATTTCTGCTTCTTTAGGAAGAGCATACAGGTGGCTAATTGCTGTATCTCCATTGTACTTAACTTTCATTCTAGTGGAGTGGGTTTTTCCTTCCTGACTACAGTTACACATCTGCATGTTTTTCTTTTGAAAACTAACCACTGTTTTGGGTTTTCTCTCTGACACTACAGACCAGATAAGGGCCCTCTACTGCTTCCAATGTGTCCAAATTTCTCTTTTCCTTTTCTCACCTGCCAAAGTCCCAAACATCCCTCCAACCTCAAAGGGTTTCATTGGGCAGTCCCTCCCAAGTCAATGTTTCTCATGGTCCCTGGACATGGTGAGCGTTGTAAATGCTGGTCCAACCTGCCAACCAATCACCTGAGGCAGGCAGCTGATGTGCAAGTTGAGGATTGAACCCTCATGCTCCCCCACACCCATCTTTTTTGTCCACTCCATCCAGCCCACACATCTCCTGGCTTCTCCAGTATGGGGATCCCAGCCTAGCCCTTTTCAATATTTCCATTGATTAAAATCCATTGCTCTTATACTCCTCAACATGATACATTCATTTTAAAAACAGAAGCAAGAACATCCAGTTTAAAATAAGTCAGTCTTGGGTATGTGATATATAGCATAGTGACTATAATTAATAATGCTGTATTGCATATTTGAAAGTTGCTAAGAGAATGGATATTAAATGTCCCCATCACAAGAAAAAAAAATTGTAGCTATGTGTAGTGATGGATGTTACCTAGACTTTTGTGATGATTATTTCACAATATAAACAAACTTTGAATCATTTTGTATACCTGAAACTAATCTAATGCTACATATCAGTTATAGCCAGGCATGGTTTAACAATGGGGCTATGTTCTTTTGTTAGGTGATTTTGTCATTATGTGAACATCACAGAGCGTACTTACTAAAATGCAGGTGGTACAGCCCACCGTATCATATATGTGATTTGTCACCGGCTTAAGTATCTAAGCAAAACGACTGCACTCCTCAACAACAAAAATGAAAACACTCAGAATGATTTATATTAATGTAGTTTGACAATTTGAGGATTTTTTAGCATCACTGGGGGAACTTAGAAGCACACAGGGCTGTACAAATATAACTATAGTCAGTGCAACTGAAAGAAGAATGTTGCTCTAGACAAATGTCCACCAAACACCTCAGAGGTATTAATGCATCCAAAGCAAAACCACCCCATCATCTGAGAAAGAGGAACAACACATTCCGGTCTAGGATGTATAGAGTCTTTTGCTGGTCTTGGACTGTGCTCAGAAGACATGACCAGTCTGCGTGCTTCACTAAGGCCATGTGGAGAGTTATTCCAGGTCATATACAGGACAGTCACTTAGAAATCAGGGTATTTGTAGGGCAAGGTTTGCCCTTGTAGGTGGCATCCTGCTTGCTCGCCCAGGCGATCACTGATAGGAGGTGTACAAGTTTCAGATGGGCCCTGGCTCTTGGCACAGAGAAGGGTCAGGTCACGCTGACCGGAGAGGCGTGCTGAGTGGGCTCTGGGGACACTGGCTCCAGGGGAATAGGGAGGCACATTTTGCTCTTCACGCAGTCACAAAAGCGGGACCCCGTTAGGGATTCAAGGACAAGCTGAGCAGCCAGACCTTAAAGACCAGACCTGAGGACGGGCCCTATGGTGTCTGTACTTTTCTACCAAACTGGCTCATCTCCTGACTCCCTTAGTCACGATCTCCTGGGCTCAGGGGTTTGAGAGGGAGTATATGATGGATTTGGGGCAGTGGCCATGGTGGTTGCATCCTCCCAGGCCTCCAGCCATTGCCAGGATGGGGAGTAGGGAGGAGAAGGAACCTCAGCTGGAGACAGCTCAGCTGCTTGCATCTCCCTTGAGATGAGGCCAAGCTCCTTCACACAGGGTATGAGGTCTTGCTAAACAGTTTCCTTCCTGCTCCAGCTGCATCACACATACCAGGCACCCAGGGCTGCATGTGTGTGAACCCAGAGCAAAATTACAAACCTGGAGCCCCTCGCTCAAGGGAGCAAGAGAATGTTCTTTAAAGGTACTTTGAAAGCTTTTCTCTGCTGTGCACGCCCTCTCCACTTTTAATGGGACTTTTAATTTAATGTTAAAAAAGAGAAATAAATAGTCGTGAGTTTTATAATTTGTCTTTGTGTTGTGAAATTTGAGTTTTAAATGCGAACATCAGAGCAGTTAACTTACCTGAGAATCACTGATATGAATAGTTCATGCTTCCTGGCTTGCTCTGGGAGGGTCCCATAAGCTGACTGGCAACCGGGAGCACAGACATGTAGGGAAGGAAGGAGGAGCACACTCCACACACAGCTGGTGCAGGCAATACTCCCACATGGGAGCTGCTCACAGGCACTGTGAGCCTCCACCAGTCACTTGGGGCGTCCTGCACTGATTTGACCAGAGGGCTGCTGTGTTCCTCCTTGCCCTTTTTGGGACGGATGTACTATGCTTTAGTTGAGGGGCACACCTGGGGATGAGCCCTTCTTATTCTCATGAGACCACTGTGCCACACACAGCCATGGAGAACTACCCGGAGTTCTGCCTGGATTGGGAATAGGCAAGAGGCTCCTCGTTAAGATTTGTTCTCTCAAAGGCCACCTGCCAGGTGTGTGGTGGTGCAGCTGGGTTGGAGTTGGGGGAGTTGGTTGGGCTCACCTAGCCCAATCCAGAAATGCTGCAGGTTCTGGTTGGGGTGGAAGTGGCAGAGGTCACAGCACAGGGACCAGGAGACCAGGCCAGACCTGGGCACAGGAAGTGGTGAAGAAAGCTGCCAAAACTCATCCTGGGGAAGAGCAGGACTGTTCTGCCACATGAACCAGCCTCCTAGAGCATGTGCCACTGTTCCATTGAATCACTCACAAAGCACAAGACAAAGATAAAATTAAGAATTTCAATGCAGTGCTAGTAGACCAGAGCATCAAACCCCAGTTGAGTGCTACTCCCAGGTCATTGCCAGGAGTCTGGTCCTGCCTCCCTCACACTCCCAAGCTTCAGCCACAATCTCAGCTTCTTCTGCTGACTGGTTCCACCTCACCTCCCAGCTGTACCCATACACTCTAGTTGGAGGGAAGCCCACCTATCTCCTCTGCCCCTCCTTCATGGTGAAGAGTCTGGGCCTTCCTAGTAAACCTTACACCAGGGAACTAAAAAATCCATTTACTCTTCATCTATGTAGTCATCCAACCATCCATGGATTGGTGTGTCCCTAGACACTAATAAGCATGAAATCTGCCCAGACATAACTACCATGCTGTATACCCATGAATCCTTAGGGTAGTCTTTGCTCTCTGGGGACCTCATGGTCTCTTCAGTAGAGGTAAGTGTGGCTGGAGGTCAGTGCATCCCCATCCACTAGTCATTGTCCCTCCCCCTCCCCGATTGATCTTAGGCATCACAACTTGACCAGGTGACTTGCTGTGGCCAGAGAAATGTGGGCAGTAGTGATATGGGTCACTTCCTGGTAGAAACTTGAAAGCCCAGTGTGAGTGTCTCCAGTTCTCTTCCATCTGTATGTGGTTATGAGCACAGAAGCTGCACTGCCAACTTGTCCTTAAGAGAAGACAGCAGGGAGCAGAGTGCAGCTGACCCAGCGTGGACACAGGGAGAGTGATAAATGTGCCACAGAGATACTGGGTCTTTGTTTCTGCAGTATAACCTAGTCCATACTGATAATGCCAAGTCAACCACATAGGTTTATGTGTAACAGAAAAAGATGCTGAATTTCCTAGAATTGAAAGTCTCATTTATTTTTGCTTTTCTTGACCTGGCTTACTGATATAACTTGCCTATCATGTCTAAATACATAAGCTTCTCTTATGAAAGCATAGATAGATATCATTCAGCTATCAAATTCAAACTTTATAGTGTTTTGAATTTTATATGTTTTATCTTCTATCAGTTTACATTACTGTTACGGGAGGTGTGAATGTTAGGTAGCATCAAATAATGGTTGTTTTAAACTCTCATTTGAAAATCTGGATTTGAAAGGCTGTTTTCTCCGGGGCCACACCTCTGAGTAAGTGTCTGATTCAGGGAGGGAAATGCCAGGCATAGCTAACCTATAATCACAACTAAATAGTATTAAATGGCAGCCTGTAGGCTCAGGGGAGGGAAATGTTCAGTATAGCATTACAGATTATTATATGTTATTCAAGCATTATTATATTACTCACATATAGTATTATAGATTACAATAGCATCACAGATTCTTATCAATCAGTCCTCTGTTATTCTCTGTCCAAGGGGAGGTGTTAGGACAAGCTAGAGGCAGTCATCCTGTAATTTTGATAAGATTACAAAAATCATTAAACTTCTAATGCAAAATTAAAAAATGACATTTTATAGTTGGTCATAGTAGATTAACAATGGGCAACAGTTTTCATTAATGCTGAATGAGTCATTTATCTCAACTCTGTGGATCTCATACTAAATTTGTAGGCTCCAATACCTTCTCTAGGTGGGGCCAGTGCTCCACCCTTGACTAGTCTTTCAGTTGAGGCATTCCCTGAGAAAGGGTCTTTTATAGCAAAATTTAGTGTCATGGACACAACTCCTAAGAGAAGACTCAAAGTACAATATACTTCATCTTTAGAGCTGAAAATAATTCTCTCTCTTTTGCTAAAATTGCAGATCCTTGATTCATTAGATGTGTCACCCCATCCCACCCCAAACAATTTTGCTGTTAGCAAGGTGTCAAGCAGCTGATTTTGAGTAACATTTTGTAAGAGGAATGAGTGATTTTACAGCCTAAACTGTAATATCCTTGCAAGAATCAGCACGGAAATGGCTTTAAACAAAATGATATTTTAAAACAAACAAACCTCCCAAACAAGATGATGTCTTAGTTTCCATTTTATAAAAATGTATTTCCAAATACTTTTCTTAAAACAGATTTTCTCAGGCATAATTTGCATACTAAAAAATTCACCTGTTCAATAATCCAGTAATTTTTAGCAAATAATTTTTGTGATGAACTACTTTTTAGGAAATGTGCAGGACTGTGCAACCATCACCACAATCCAGTTCCAAAATCTTTCCACCACTCCCAAAAGTTTCCCCTTTTGCCCATTTACAGGTAATTTTCTCCCAACCCCCAGACATTTGTTGCTTTCTGTTTCAATAGATTCGCCTTTTCTGGACATTTCCTATAAATGAGCTCATACTGGCAGTCTACTGTGTCTCTTCTCTCTCAGCATAACAGTTTTGCATTCATCTGTGTCACAGACTGTCTCAAAAGTTTCACTTTATATTGTAGAGTAGCGTTTCATTCACCAGTGGATGGACATTTGGGTTGTTACCAAGTTTGGCTATGAGGAACAAAAAATGACGCTGTTAATAGTTGTGTACAAGTCTCTTGTGGACATAAATTTTCATTTCACTTCGGCACATTCCAGGGTATGGCATTGCTGGGTGGATGAGTAAGTTTATATTTCACCTTATAAGACTCTGCCTAACTGTTTTTCAAAGTGCCTTCACCATTTTGCATTCCCACCAGATTAAATGTTTGTCTGATCAAGTTGCATGCCCATTGGCCTTATCAAATGGTAATGCCTTCCCCTCAAGGAGGATGGACCTTCTACATTGCCAGCAGGAGTGGCCCAAAGAACAGAACCACTTGGGATAGAGTACGACAAAACCAGTCTTCTCTCTGGGCGACTCTCCCTATGCAGAACTCATGGTCTAAGAAATTTTATCAGCTGGTCAATTCACGGAGATACTGCAAATGTATCTTGCAGCCAGTTCCTCTTGGGAGGCGTATGGAGAAACAAAATTGTCAAAATTAGAGATTTAAGGGAGAATAAGTTCATTTTTCCTGCTGGAATTTCTAAGTCCAACACTTGACCCACTAGCTTAAAGGCTGACGATCCACGTGCACGTCCTCGGAAGGCGCGGTCCATTCTGCAGGCTCGGCGGGAGGGGCTGCAGCTCCGGGCTCTTCTCCCCGCCCAGCAGCACTGCCATGCAAGCGTTCCTTGGAATAAGTAGGTTCTTTGGAATTTATAACACCTCTGCACATGAACTTTCAACCCCCAATTCTCCCAGCATTTGGTTAGATTAACATTCAGTGTTTACATTCTTCTGATTATGCAAATGTCACTGAGAAAAGCCGCTGAGTGTGCTGCAATTATATGTGCTTTCTGCCCCAATTCCTTATATTCTTCAGAGTTGAAAGGTTGCCTTTTGTTTGCTCAGTATTCTTTGTTCTTGCCATAATACAACCTGCAAGTCCCACCAGGAGTATGAATTGCCAATCACTGTTTCCTACTCCTGAAATATGCTCTGGTGCCTTCTGCCTGTCTTTGAGGACTCCCGCAGCATTGAGGAACTCTTCATCATTGTCCTGAACTTTCCTTTCCCTTGATCTTGGATTGGATCCCCTCTCCTGAACCCCACACCTTCCTCTTAGGCATGCATCACTTTTAGTAGCTGCCTGAGAGAAGATGCAGAATATATTGAGATTTTGAATACCTAAAACTGTCTCTGTGGCAATCTCACACTAAGTAGACTGTTTGGCTGATGTAAAAGTCTAGGTCCTCACAACTTTGAGGGTATTGCTCTAGGAAAGTCTGTTTCTGACTCCCAGTTCTTCACATGTGACCCACTCCTCACTCTCCCTTTCACTATTTCTCATACCCAAAATGGTCTCTGTCCTCCAACCCTCAGGTGCCTTCACTGACGGTGTTGGGCACCTGGTCAGTCTGCACATTTGTGGGCTTCAGTTCTTGACAGTTTGCTGTATTATTGCACCACTTATTTCCTCCCCTCCAAACCTTCTTCCTCCCTCCCCTCCTCCCTTCCTCCTTCCCTTCCTTGTCCTCTCTTCTCTCTTTTTTACTTTCTTCTTCCTGAACCCCCTGCATTTTTGACAAGGACCCTCTGGTCTGGTCATCTAATGTCTCATTCTTTCCCTCTTATTTTCCATCACTTTCTAATTTTGCTTTGCCTTTCAGATTTCCTTAATTTTATCATGCAAATCTTGTATCTTAAATTTCTGTTGGGTTTTAATTATCAAAACATTCTTTTAATGCACTTTCTTTTTCTTCCCTTTCTTCCTCCTTTCCACCTTTCCACTCTCCTCTCTCCCTTTCTTTCTTTTATGGCATCTTGTCTTGTTTCACAGATGCAAACCTCATCTCTTTGAGGTTGTTTTTAATAGCCTTTTAAAAATATTTTCTTCTCTCTGTGTAGTCTGTTTCCTCTAAGTCTTTTTTTATTTTTGTCCTTTTTTTATTTTGGTCTCTACATTTTATGTTAGAAGTTCCTCTAAGTGTTTGTGCTTTTTGCCTGTACATGTATAAATATTATACCAGCATAGAATCTGTAAGTATGTTGGTACATATAATTATATTTGAATCATAAGCTATAATATATCCTTGTGAAAGAGGAATAGTCATATTAATACATGTATAAACCTTATGCAAAAGTGGCTATATAAGTTATATATATATTAATTTTTCTATATTGTAACATATCCATATGAAAGAAAAATAGAATTTATAATTTATACACATCAATATTACACCACTATAGTTTATATAAGTCCATTAGTTTATATAATTATGTGTAAATTATAATGTGTAATACACAACATAATATATAATTATGTTCACTATATTATACATAGTTATATACATGTCAAAAATTTTTTGGGGAAAGATAAAAACGGTAAACATCTGACAACTATAATGAAAAACCACAAAGAGTCTGGCAGAAATAATCGAAATTTGAGGGAAGGTGTGGTGAGGGTCTGCTCAAGGCCAAATCCAAGTCAGACCAGCCCTCATCCATTCTCACCACTTTTGGTTTGGAGCCAACCAATCAGAATGAAGCCATCCTTTCTACAAATTCAAGAGCCCCAGACCCTTGAATAACCATCTTGCAACTGTGAAATAAGAGAAACCATCTGCAGCTAGGGAAATTGAAAAATAACAAAACCCAACGCTGGTAATACTGTGATGAAACGCTTCTGCTCCTGGTGAAAATAGAAAAAGGGCTTCTGGAAAGCCAGTTACTTGTACCAGCCAAGAGCTGTGGAAATTTCCATTCCTTGTGATTTATCCTGAGAAATAATTCAATATACAAATATACTAACTGTACAGAGGCTCTCATTATGGCGTATCTCCAGCACTGGTAAATTCAAAGAAAAGCAAAATGATCACTGACAGGGAACACTTAAGGGGATGATATTTTCTTGACTCCATGAAATATTATACAGCAATGACACATATTTGTGGGAATTATATATTATAGAATAAATTGTCTCTAAAAGTTGATTGTGGTGAATAGTACTAAAACTTTGGTGGTGGGTGTATGGAATGGTATAGACATTTATCAAGATGTGAAGCTATGCTCCTGCAACTTATAGTATTGTGAACTAATGGAAAATTAACAAAAAAGAAAAGAAATGTGGTGAACACAAAATTGTTTCTGTCAGAGGAGCCCATGGAACCAGCATGGGTTTCAAAATGGAGCAATTTGATTGGAGCTCCTGTGGAGGTTGCTACAGGTTCCAGCTTGCACCAGTTCCAAAGTGCTCCTGGTGTTCAATTTTGAAGCCCAACCTCAGTATAAATCAGGTTGGACACACTGGTGCAGTTCAACAAGCACCAATCAAATAGCTGGGAAGCTCTTTGGCGCTTTCATGAGTAATCAACTAAAATGGACCAATCAGGTTTGAAAGGCCGGCACTCTGAATAATATATAAGCTCCAGTCAACCTTAAGTCACTCAGCCAACCAGTCAGATAGTCAATGTGTGAGTCAGTCAGACTTATCTGGAATCTTTCCTGGGAAATCCTCTGTAGAGATGTAACACCAGTCCCTGTCTTCCGGCATTGTTCCTTCGCAGATCTAACCCCCGACCCTGCCTCCAACATCACCTGCTGAATGAGCTGATTGCTGTTGGCTTTATGCCCAGCATCTCTATGAGCTATAACTCTGGTCCCTGCCTCTGAGAAACCCAACACCAACCCCTTGTGCTGTTGCCTTTGGTGCTAATCGGTGTATTGTACTATCCGGCCTGGCCTTTGAATCACAGTTGCTGACTGCTGTGGTGCTACCTAGAGAGAACTTCATAGACATCTTCTCAGAGACTTTAGCCTTCAAGACCTTCGTGTCTGAAACTGCCACCTGACCACTGCCTCTGACCCTGCCTTTCTTTCCTCTCCCCCAACTTTTCTATCTCTTACTCCCTTTTGTAAATAAAGACAGTTTGCTGTTGAACCCTAAGGTGAGTCGTGTTCTGAAAATGCAATTGTAAATGCATGGATCAAAACCCACCAACTGTGACATTTTGTCACCCCACCTTGCACAGTTTCATTTCTACATAAAACTAGTAAGCATGTGGTCAAGGAATTGATAGGAATACAGAATCCACTAATTTTTTTCAGGGAAATAATTCTTCAGGGAAAGCTATCGCTTACTTTACAAATGAAATACAGTTCATATGTATTTTAATTTAGTAGGTATTTTCTGTATGAGGTAGCCTCCTGACTGTTCTGCAGGGTGCAAATCCTGGTCCTTCCCCCTTTTCTGAACCTTGTTACCACAATGGGAATCACTTTCAGAGAGGAGGAATGTTTACCTAGTACTGCTTGCTTTCTGATATGTCTGAAAGTGTGTGCTAAAGTCTACAGAGCATACTCAATCTTTCCCCTTTCCTCTCCCTCTGCCCCTGCAGCCAGCCCGTCATAGCTGGTCTTTCCGCTGTGTGTATCTTAGGCCATGACCTGCAGGCGTTCCTGATGGTAAAAACTGATGATAAAAACACTGATGATAAAAACACCTAGTAAAGAGCCTGCATGGCACTTAGATTTTGCATTCTGGTCCCCATGGCAACAGTGGAAGGAGGTGTAAGTTGTGTTATTACCCTCCTTCCACAGAAATGGGGCTGAGCAGTGGCTGAGCAAGAATGAGGACCCTCCTCCTTTGTGTGATTGTTTTTTATGGATCCTGGAGCCAGTCTGGTTGTGATGTGAATCCCTGCTCTATCTGGGCAGGTCCAGACAGAGCCTGGTGCAGCAAGGAACTACCCAATATTGACCTCTAAGGACATAAGATGAGGGGATCCCACCCGGTAACTCATCTGGGCATGGAAGCTACAGCTTGGATGGAAGCTACAGTTTAGATGGAGTGATGGTATTTGAAACTTAGAAATAAAGGCACAGCAATTCAGAAGGGCACTGGGCCCAAGAGCTGGCCTATCTGCTCTTTCAGGGGAGCTGGGGGAAGGGAGCTTAGGTCCAAGGACGGGAGGCTGTCTAGGTTCTGGTTTAGGAGAGCTGTCCTTGGTGCTGAACCGTGGATCCACGCAATGTTCAACTCAGGTTCCCCCCAGTGGAGTGACCTGTTAGAGTATCCGTACATCACAGACATTCATGCACCGAAGAGGTGGGTGTAGGGCATCAGGGTCTCCCTGCAGACCGCACATTTGCCACCTCAGTCCTCTGATCCTCCCCCAGGTCCAGCACCAACCCCTCCCTCCATGGTCACGTTTCTTCCTTTCTAAAGATGCTGTGCACTTATTTTTTCTCTTGAAGTCCAGCCATCCCACCCCTTCCACATTGTCATCGGCACATGAACTCCCTTTTTCCCCCAGGATGACAACAATCTAACTTTAGTGAAACTGAGGCACTCCCTTTCCCCCT
Organism: Scalopus aquaticus; assembly: GCA_004024925.1. Lineage (NCBI taxonomy): Eukaryota > Metazoa > Chordata > Mammalia > Eulipotyphla > Talpidae > Scalopus > Scalopus aquaticus. Next base: position 88,134 of record PVIJ01005085.1, read on the forward strand.
CCCCCTCAAACTTCTGGTGAGGTTGTTCCCTGCCTCTAGTGAGACTGCTCTCCACTAAAGCCTCCACTGAAGCCTCAGGAACACATCAGGGACCTTCTCCCCACTCATTCCTTCAAATGTGCATCCCAAAAGATCCAGGGTGCCACCTCCCTAGGATTTTGCCTTTGATCCTCCTTTTGCAGCTACTTCTCTCTCTGTTCTTCCATCTGCAGCCTGCCTGTGACCTACTGCTAGCATATTTTCTCCATTCCCTCCTTACTCTAGCTGGCATCCTTGAATGAAACTTTTGTTTAACAATTCATATGTAGGCATATGTAAGTAGATGAAACTTTTAGAGAAAGTCACACTTCTGTCCTCAGGGACACCAGAGTCATGGTAGGTTCAAGATGCCATGCAGTGAGACCATCACTCCTCTGTTCCCTCAGCAGACATTCTAAATGCTCACCTTCAAATCAAACCCCTTATTTACATGGACCTCTTACTTTTAGTACAACCTTGACTTTTATATTGTGGAAAAATCAGGTGTAACATCCAAATCAGGCACAAAAACCTTGTGGTTTCTTACCATGACTACAGACAGATTTATCTCAGCCACAAGAGGGTCTGGGTCTGCCCTAACTGCCTCACCTTGTCCAACCTACTCTGTGACTGGGAGGCTGCCCCTGAACCCCATCCTCAGGTTCCCTGGGTCTCTGGCTTCTTGGGAATTTGACTCATGGGAAGGTCCAATCAGGGATATGACTGCGGAGACAGAGCCTACAGTCTTTCTTGATCCTTCCCTCCTCATCATTGCTTCCACCTCTGAGAAATCTTTTCTTATGAAACTACAACTTCCCGTGGCAGTCCTCCCCCCCAAATTTTAGCTGAAATTGCATTAGCTCCAGACATTCAACTGCCTTCTGATTCCTTCAGCCCTAAAGATGTAATGGTTTCTGGCTCTTAGAAATCACTGGTGTGACTCCTTCCTTTGGACTTCTTAACTATATCTCTGGAGGTGCTTGTTCATTGAGAGCTCTTCCTTAGAACCAACTATTTTTTATTCCTCCCCAAGTGATGACTCCTTGATTCCTCCCTTTCTCTGGAAGATGAGGAGTTCCATCCTCTATGGCAATGGGTCTGACCTTCATTCTTGATCTGCCTTTTCCCCCATCTGTTCTACTTCTTCCCTTTAAGTGCTCCCTGTCTCTTCCCACTGTGTGTACTTTAGCTACTACCCTACATCTTCCCTTTCATATCTTCAATCTTCTGGAAAGTATGATCCCTTTCTTTCCTTTTCCCATTTCTTATTCAGTTGGTGCCATCATGTGACCTAAGTTGTGCCCTCTTGGTTGTTCTTGCTAAGGTGTCATGATGGATAATCACCACCTCCAAAGATGGCTCTCATCATATACTCAAATTCTCTGCCTTGGGTGAGGCTGTGGTCATAAACATGGATTTGGAGTCTGACCAGTTCCTAACCTTGTGTGGCCCTGACACATTTTATAACCCCGTAATGCTCAGTTTCTTTCTGTGCAGAATGGGACGTAAACTGTCTTACAGGTGATGGGATCTGAAAGATGGTGTGAATTGCTTGGCACAGGGGCACTCTCAAAGTAGTTAGGATTGCCCCTTCCTCTCTTGTTAACCATAACTGATTTTCTCTTGAAATCAGTGTCTGTGTTTCCCCGTACCCGACCCCCACCCCATCCATGTGTTGAGACCTAACTCCCAATGTGAAGACATTTAGAGGTGAGATCTTTGAAAGGTCGTGAGGGTGGAGCCTTAAGAATGGGTTAAGATAGGATCCCATAAAAAAAGATCCCAAGAGCTCCCACCCATTTCTTCATGTGAGGCTACAACAAATATACAGCTTTCTAGGGAGCAGTAAACAGATGCCACCAAATCTGCCAGTACCCTGACCTTGGACTTCCAGCTTCCAGAACAGTGAGGAATAAATGTTTTTGTTGTAGCAGCCTGAAAGGACTAACACATGGCGTCCATAAAACCAGGTTTCCATATTTCTCCCCCATCTCCATACCATTATTGGTTATCTCCCTTCTGGGAAACTTGGTCTTTCCTGGGGGTCCTCCTTTTAAAATTTGCTCACTTTTAATGTGGTCCATTCTCATCAGTGTGAGGTGGTTCTTATTGTGGTTTTGATTTGCATTTTTTCTGATGATAAGTCATGTTCAAGATTTTTTCATATGCCTTTTGACCATTTGCATTTCTTCTTTGGAGAAGTGCCTGTTTAGCTCTTCAGCCTATTTTTTGACTAAGTTGTTTGTTTTGTTTTTGTTGAGTTGTGTAAGCTCTTTGTAGATCTTTGTATCAGACCCTTATCAGTTTTATGGGAGAAATCAAATATCATACAAATATTATTTCACACAGTCTCACTTCTTCTATGCCCAATCCTATGGCCTCCCCCTGATTTCCATGGGCGTTGGTTCCCAATGGGCATCTTACCCCCAATATTCTAGGTCAACTTTTGTCTCTGGACAAGCCAACCTGCCTCCTTTACCTTTATCATCTAGTTGATTTTACCTTCTTACCATATCTTGAGCCCCTCCCCTCCTCCCCATCCCAATGCTCTTGGCTTCCTTCAAGATCCTATCATTTTTTGCTTGTGCTACTCTTAGCTTCCCAGAGCACCAAGGCACTACTGAGGTATGCATAAAAACGCAAACCTGACTGTTACCACACCCAAGACCTTGTGGCCTTCCCTGCACATCCAAGGGAGTTGGGGGATATTTCTAGCATCCCCATCTCCCCAACACTCCCTGCCAACCCAGCCAGTCTCCACAGGATTTCAATTATGGGTAATTCCTTGAGATGCTCCCCCATGTGGTGGCTACTCCTGGAGGTCATCCACCTGGGAAGATCCTAGTGATATTACAAAACTCTGCTGGGCTTTTCTCTGCTGAAGTCACCCCTGACACCCCCAGGTCAAGCTTAGCATGCTTCTGGAGAGCTTTTGCATATCATACATATGAAAACATTCACCTAGCATACTCAGTTATAACATTAATTTTGAATTTTCTGCCTCTTTTAATAGAATCAAACCTTCTAGGGGGCAAGCCATCCTCTACAAAACGCATCATTAGGAATGTACTGGTAGCCTCTAGAAGCGGGGAAAGGCAGGGAGGGGACTCTCTTAGGGCCTCCAGGGCAACCAGCCCTGCCCACCCCTGACTCCATGTCCCCCATGAATGTGCATGCTTCTGACCCACAACTCTGGGAGATGGTAATTTGTGTTGTTTTAAATCACTGATATTGTGGTTGGTTGTTATGGCAGCCTTAGAAAGCCAATGCACTTTAAAATTATTGATTTAAAAAGAATGGCACTGTTCTGGAAAGGCAACTGTAAAGGACCCCAGGCAGTCTGGCTTTCTTGGGTCTCAAGCCTAACATTATAATGGTTTCCTTTTTTCTGTTTCTTCTGTGTTGCCAGATTATGAAAATTTCATCTCTCACCCACCTCTATGTTGTCGCAGGCTGATAAACCAGAGACTCAGGCTTTTGGAATATTGTCTAAAATTAGCAGAAACAGTTTCTTGGGTGTCCTGGGAAGGAAGGGCGTGGGCTTGGGGGGCTGGGCTTGCAGTTCCTAATTTGGCACTGAGGTGCCTTTGGGGTTTTCTTATTTGCTCTTCTCCTAGGTTCCAAATGCTTGTACCATCTCCTGGATAAAAGAGGTTGAGTTGTACTGCAGTATTCGTGGGTTTTAATCACCTTCTTTGATTATGTATCTTCTACATGCAGTCAGTTTACATTGCTATTTATATTATAAAATGGCCAGTTTTCCTTGGTTTGCCTCATCACAATGAATGAAATAAAAGTCTCCTGTTGATTAAAGGGTTAACTGTGTAGCATGGATTTATTTTTTCTCGGAGACTCAGAACCTGCGGCAGTGTTCTCCATTTCTTTCACAAAAAGAATCAAGGCGAGGTGCCTCGGTTTTCAATGTGCATTCGCTGTACATTCATAATAAATGTGAGCCGAATGGCACATTCATGGTGGCTCCTTGATGTAAATGAAAGGCTGAATGAAAGTTTGGGGGCACAGCTCACCTCCAAGAGGGCGATCCGGTTCACACTCAGACTGGATCAACGACTCTTGAATTTCCTTGAGAAACTACTTTTCCTTTCTCTATAACAGCAGTCCCTTCTCCCGGCATCTTTGTAATCATCCTGGCCTTTTTTTTTTTTCCCACACTGCCGTTGGATGAAAGATCCCGCCTTTGATTGAAATGGAATCTTCCACTATTGAGCCAGCCTTTGTTGAATGAGTCATCGGGGCGGCTGCTCATTGGCTGAGGCCGCTGGAACCCGGGGATTGCCTGGCGCCGGCTGCAGGGCCTGCTTCATTCACAGAAACGCTGGCTCGCTCGCCGGCCCTTTCATTCACACAAACAGCATTTCATTCACATTTTGCTGTTTTTGACTGCTTCTAATGAAGACCACGGTTTGGGAATGATAGGGCATTTTTGCTTTAGATCTGGGGGGGCGTTGATAGACATCACAACCATTTATGGGGTGTGTGTTTGCTGTTGCTATGCAAGCCCGGGGAAGGGAAAAAAAGAGAGCCAAGCGGTTGCTGGGCTAGGTCTGCGGCCCTCCGAGGGGAGCCGCCGCTCCTCTGCGCTCTTGTCCCAGATGCTGGCCTCACTGGCCTCCAGGAGTGGCATTTGCTGCGCCCTGCTCCAAAAAGCTCTGCCTATGTCACATGTCTAGCCGTGGGTGTGAGAAGACTCAGGGGGCCTCATAACAAGTCAGAGGCAAATTCATGTGCTTGCACAGAAGTAGCCGGCAAACTTGGACAGGGCGCCTCTGTGTGTCGGGCAGGTCCTCTCCAAGCATGACGAAGATGGCAGACACCCTGGTGACAGGGTCACTGGGTTTGAGTCTCCGCAGACCTTTTGGGGGCTGCCCATGTCCTGTCTCTTAACCAAGAGGAAGAAGGCCTGTGCGTTTCACTTGCAGCCTTCATTTGACTCCTGAGAAGAATCGGGTTATTATTATTTTTTTTTTACTGTGGATTTGATGTGGAACCAGAGTGGCTGCCTTTTTTTCTTCCTTACTGCAGGGTTGCAAAACAACCTCTGAAGGGACATTGAAATGTATTTGTAGCGATTCTTAGGCATTTTTCCACAGCTTGAATACATTCAGTTGGACTAAAGCTTCAAGCCAGCCCCTTTTTGGAATGGATTTCTGGAGCCTGTTGCCATTCATCAAAGAAACCTCTCCTTCTTTTTTTGGAAGTAGGTATTCAACCGAACCCTGGCTGAGAAAGACTGTTGTAAATTAGCAGGGAGGACACCTTACCTGAGTCTGTGCAGAAGTTCATATGCAGATTTTTTTTCCTGGAGGACTGCATTGCCACAAAGACACTTGTCATGGCCGCTCTGGCGATTTGAAAAGAAAAAAGAGAAACCCGGGAAACTGGTATATTATGTTCACCTGGGAGTGAATATTCTCCTTTTCTAGGGGGAGGGGGTTATTTAACAATTACTGCTGCTTTCCAAATCAGAATTCAAGAGGATTCGCTGAAGATCTTTTTCTTAAAAAGGCTTCGTCACATTTTAACGCCTCGCTGGCAGACACTGTTGGGCTCTCACGGAGGAGCTGAAAGGGAAGAGAAAACCCGAGGACCACAATAATGGGCTTCAGAAAGTTCATGAGCAACTGAAGGAACTGAATTTACCTTTGGCACAGATGCTGAGTGGGGGTGGGGAGGTGAAAAATCAAAGGTTGGAAGGAAATATCTGGGAAGGTAGAAGAAGGGAATTTGAGAATTGATTGGCTCTAGAGTGCTGTCAGTGGGTGTATGTGGTTTTTTTCTTCTTTTTTTTCCTTTTTTTTTTTTTGCTACAGGAAGTGATTTGCAGTGCTCACCGAGCCTTTGTTGAGAAGGGTCTCCTCTCGAGTGAGTCATGCTTTTGCTGTGAGCAGCCCCGAGCAGCTGGGCGCTCATCAGAGGAAACTATGACTTTTGGAAAGCCAGCGTGCAGCCCTCCGCAGCCGTCTCCGGGCTCGGGGCTGCGCGGCCGCGGCGGGGCGGGTCGTTAACCGCGGGCCAGCGGGTGCCGCTGCCCCGCGCCCTCCGGCTGGCTATCCCGGGCCGCCGCGTCCCGCCCAGGGGCCCCAGGCTGGCCTGCTATGAGCGGCAGCCCGCGCCGGGGCCGGCACCAGCAGCGCCCGGGCGCATGCGGCGAGCCCACGGAGGGGCATGCTTCCACGCACCAAGTACAACCGCTTCAGGAATGACTCGGTGACATCGGTCGATGACCTTCTGCATAACCTGTCGGTGAGCGGCGGCGGCAAGGTCTCGGCGGCGCGCGCGGCTCGGGAGGCGACCCCCTACCTAGTGTCCGGCGAGGCGCTGCGCAGGGCGCCCGACGATGGCCCGGGCAGCCTGGGCCACCTGCTCCACAAGGTGTCCCACCTGAAACTCTCCAGCTCGGGCCTCCGCGGCCTGTCGTCGGCCGCCAGGGAGCGGGCGGGCGCCCGGCTCTCAGGCAGCTGCAGCGCGCCCAGCCTGGCCGCCCCGGACGGCAGCGCGCCCCCCGGCCCCAGCGCCCCGGCCATGCGCGCGGCTAGGAAGGGCCGCCTCGGCGACGAGCCACAGCCGCGCACCCCCCACTCCAGTGAGCAGGTACTGGGCGCCGGAGTCACCTACGTCGTTAAGGTGGGTGCGGGCGCGGGCCGGCGGGTGGGGAAGCCAGGCAGGGAGCGTCCGCAGCGGTCTCCTGGAGGTCAGGAGGCACATGCTTCTAGCCGCCAGCTCGCCTGGCAGCGGTGACAGGGCACGGCAAACCTGGCCGTTCCTTTCCATCCATCAGGAGGGTGTTTAAAATCCGTGGCCTCACTCTTTCCTGCTTTATCCCTGCCTCCACTATCATGGGATGCCTTTGCCACCTCTCTTCCACATGTGTCCGGCCAGTGCCCCATTCCCTATGGGCCCCATCACTGGGAGCTGTGAATTAGGCCTACCCAGGGGGCGAAACACTCTTGGAAACACTGGGCGTCCCCTGCCAGGAGAATTGCATGGGTGTCACTACTTTTGTTGTATGTGCCCCAGCGGCAGGGTGGGTGGCTTCATTTCCCACAGGGAACTTCCAGCTCCTTGCTTGCAGGCCAGATCCTGTCTTGCTTTAACACGGGCTGGGCTTACCTGGCAAGGTTTTCTTTGGTATCTATGCCTAACTGTTTGGGTTTATAGCAGAAGCAGAATTTGGAGCAGTTTTTCCAGGTGACCTTCCATTTAAATAGGCTAGTGGGGGCTGAGGATGCACCTCCAGCTACAGGCTGGAGATTTCTTTTCCTCCAACACAAAGAATTATAGCATCATGTCTGATGTGGTCCTTGAAATTTCTCCCTTGTGCAAGTATTTCCTGATATTTAAAAGATAAATACGCAGTACTGTTCAATTGACCTGGCACGTGCTTATGTCCTACCTGTTGGGCAGCCACCAGCCACACCATGCCCCAAAGCTGGCCAGACAGCCTCTGAGCCAGGGGGCAGGGGTCAGAGGTGCATATTTCAGTGCTGTCACTCCAGGGCAGAAACTAGGCACAACTCTACTCCCAGGGCATTACCAATATCATTGAGAAGCGGTAGGATTCTTCATCTCTACGTTCAGGCGTCAGCCCCAGTTTAAAAATTCAGCAAGCCACATTCTCAGGTACAAGTTTGTATCCTGATAATTTTGGAACCAAAATATTCAAGGAAACAATTAACTTTGTGAATTATCCTTACATGTAAAGCACTTACAAAGTAACCTGACTGTCAGTGTTAAAAATGGGCTCTTTTCCCTTTGAGGCTGCCTTTTAATTTTCATCTTAGCTTCTGAAAATTACTTAATATATTCTACCAAAAGGGACATAGGTCAGCATAAAATATTCACATCTGGTTGAGTTTATTATAAAAGAAAATGAATATTCTTGCAATCCTTCTTTAACTTATATAACCAGGAGCCCAAAACCAAACCAAACAAGAAGCCCTGACAAGTTTGAGGTTAAAACAGAGTACGTTACTTCTAGTGTGCTAGTATAATTGCTGTCTCCATGGAGGAAAAAGCCTATGTTTATAATAGAAAAATAGCTTTGGCGAAGCTTTTTATGCTTGTCATGTGAAACATGGAGAGTAATTTTCAAATGGAGGGAAAATTCTCAAACTTACGCCTTTAAAGTTTTCCTTAAAAAAATAATTTGCTTTCTTAAGGTTTTCTCTTGCCTTTTGAATAATGAAGGTAGACATCAGGTTTGAAGATTGCTTGTGGCTGGATAAAGATGAACATGCTAACAGGAAGCTGCTGTGCGTGGCCGTCTGGTTTCTTAGGATCCGTGACATCCGCAGCATAGGACAGGGTCTGCCCAGAGCCTTCTAGGTCTGGGTGTCACTGCGTTGTGCTGTAGCTAATGGGTTGCATAGCGTGCCTGATTCCTGTGCAGTGCCCCCAGTCCATCCTCGGCTGTGAGTGGTGGGGTCATGTGAAGGTGGGCTCAGGTGTTGCTCCCTGCTTCCCTGGAGAAGTTTGAAATCACAGAGCAAAGGAGGGCAGAGGCTGAATACTATGTCTCACGTACACATTTGATGCTTATATATTCTTGTGACCCTCTGTTGTTGCGCATTTCTGCCTTGCCCAGGTGAAGTTTAAACCCATGAGTTTATTTTCTTGAAATTTTACAAGTTTGAAAAAATTTTATTATTTACTCATTTGTAAGTAGTTTTACTGTTGTCTTGCTTTTAAAGCTTTCTGGTGGACAGAAAGGAGCAATCTTTATAATCTGACTGTATATCAATCTCTAGAATCTGATTGCATAAAAATGTAAAACCTAGAGGCTGGGAAAGAACTTATTATTCTCTTTAATTTAAATTTATTTCTACATTCAGGAAAACCCCCGAATGCTTTCCAGTTTTTTTGAAAATCCATACGCTGTTATAGATTTTCCCCTCATCGAAATGCCTACTTAGGACAATATTAGTATATTATCCACAAGATTTATTCAAAAATATTTTAATGTAATGTACTTACATGGAAGTGAAAATGGCAAAATCAGAAGTCTGGTGGGTTTGGATAATCTAGGAAACATCAGACTATTTGCACAGCAGGTTGTAAGATTAATTAATGAAGCATATAAAATTTACAAATGGAAAAAGTTCTGAGCAACACAAGAATTCAGAGCTCAGAGCATGATTAATTAGCCCTGCATGCCGTTACTGAGTCTGCTGCTAGTGCCAGCACAAGCTTATGCAAACAGGGCAGCCTCCTGCATTGGCAGCCCCCAGGATTGGATTTGTGTCTGGTGGTCTCCGTGGGTAACACCTTGGTACCCCATAAAGATGTCTGCCACTCGTTTTTTTCTTTTGGTCACACTAACGGGAAAGAACTAGAAAGCATGCCCTTGATAGAAAAGAAGGGTCCAACAGCAAAGGACAATGAATATTTTCACTACAATTCCTTTAAAAAACTGTTCTAAATTTGGACCTAAAAGACCAATAAAAACACAGACCTTGATTATGCTTCAGTGCACATTCAGCTGCTGTTGCCTGACTGCCCAAGCTGGAGCGGACCCCGAGTGCCCGTGTGGCGTTGAAAGGCAAACTCCTGTGCTTCGCCTAGATGCACAGAGCAGAGACTTTAGGAAGGAAAGACAGATGTGAGCATGTTGGGGCACCTCTTAAGGAAAGTCAGTGGCCAAGTAGAAAAGTCGTGGGAAGACAAGCACAGCCTTGAGTTTGGCCTTGATCTTCTGACAGGAGGCTACAACAGGGTTAGCCATTAACCCCCGGATACCTCAAAGAACAACTCCCCCCCTCAGCTCGTCTCACCACAGACTCACACAAGCATATGCAGCGACCAGATGTGGGACCCACCAAGTGCAGGGGAGATTCAGGGGTCCCAAGTGAAAGCAGTTGCTTTGGTAGCTCACTGGCTCCCCAGCATGGGGAGAGATAGTCATCCAGGGTGTCTGTGGGTGGAGGGCTGAGCCTTTACTAAGCTACAGGACGTTTTCGCTACCAGAGAACTACTAAATTATTTCTCAGATGCTGAATTGATTAGCTTTTTGGAATGAAATCTTGCTTTTATAAGAACTCTCTAAAAATTATTTTATTTCTCTAATTTGTGAATCTGATAATATTTGTGGTGGTATGAAATATTAATTTCATTTATAAAGGTTCTGTTGCTTTTTATCGGTGATCTTTATAAACTACATGTACTCTAAAATTTATTCTTTTTTTAAAGATTTATTTATTTATGCATACAAGAACTAGGGTGCAGGCTAGAGGTGCGGGGTGGTGAGAGGAGTCACCAGAGACAAAGTGGGGAGCAGAACAAGCAGATTGACTGAAATACTGCTGAGGGGAGCAGCAGGCGAGGCAGGAGAGGTCTGCTGCGCCATGTGGGAAGCTCCCTGTCCGGTATATTTAACTCATGCTGCAGCGGGTTAGGCTGAGACTTAACCCGTTCTGCCACCAGGCAGGCCCTCTAAAATTTATTCTTAATTGGTGTTTTATTTTTTCACTTGTCTCAATTTCTATAAAACCCCCTAAATCTTCTTTTCCTTAGCACTATATTCCATTGGTAAATATGGATTAAGGTCACATTAGACAGTCCTTTGCAGAGTTACTTTGAGTATAGCCAATATATGCTATTATGTTGAGGTTGATTGACTGTTGTTTTAATTCTGGATTAAAAAATTGTTTCATGACATGGAACAGGTTTTAAAAGTTGTTTTGTTGAAAAAAAAACTCATAATAAGGGTAACTTATGATTAAATATTTTTTTAATAGTTTGAAAAGTTTAAGAAATTTTTTTGCAATTAATAGGCAACATTATCAATTTGATATGGAAAGTGTGTCTTTTTATTTCACACAGACAGATGTGTTAAATGTGTTTGTGTATACACACAGCATACAGACCATATACACACCACACCATACATCACATGTGCCATACTACACATACATACAACACACAACACACACTACACAAAACGCCACACATTGCATATACCACATACACATCACATACTGCATACACATACCATGTATACACACACAGACAACTTGTGATGACTTTAAACAAAGGTTACCTCTTTCTTTTAGAAAATATTAAATGTCAAAAAACCAAAAACAAACAAAAAAAGAAAATTAGGACTCATGTACACATATACACTGAACAATCCATAGATGGACATATGTAATAGTTATATTGTATAATTCCTTGACATCAAAGATGGTAAGATTTAAAAAAGATAAAAACACTGAATGTCATATTTTTAGAACTAACAATCATCACATTCACTTTTTCTATATTCATGCTTAAGAGAACATAATTCTGAAAACAGGCTATTGATGAAACTAATCTTATGAAGAACTAACTTCTCGCGCCTCGGCTTCCCACTGGGCTTTGTCTTAGAATAGGTGTCAGACATTGAGGACTGGTGTAGTATCTTGGTAGCAAATTTGTAAACCCCACAGTGATGGGATGGGGTGCCTGTGGTCCCTGATCGTCTATGGTGCCTCAGAGCAGGGGCATGGCCGAGGGAGGTGGGGACCCAGTGGGTGCCAGGGTCTTGGAACCCAGTGCCACTTGGTCACAATAGGGTGTGGGGCTCTGGAGGGCAGCACACCTTTCTGGACCTCTCTATGTCTGTGATGCTGCCACAGGAGGTGGAGGCAGGCGGCGCTGGGCCGGCTCTGGGGCTGGTCTGGGGCTGTGGAGGCAGGTGTCTTGACTGGGTAGATCTTCATTCTCAGACCTCAAGCAAATGCAGAGGGTCTATGGGACATGGGACTGTAGGATGGCAGTGTGCAGACCCACAGTGCTGGGCCTAAAAGGGCAAGAGGAGAATTCAGCATTTTAAATGAAAACAACCAAGAACAAATGAAGTTAAATGGAATGATTTACTAAAGAAATCATATGGTTCCAGATGTAATGGAAAGAAGTGACCAGTTGTGCAAATTTCCTGGGTCAAGCACAAGAAAAAATTTTGAACTTTAGCATACAAGATCTACAAGATGAGGTGGATAAAATGTCTTAACAGTGGGAAGGTTCTGAATAAGAATGGCCTACTGAGTGAGTGAATGTTGACTGTGTGTGTGCACATGTGTGTAAGATGACAACAAGTTGGACATTGACAGTGGGGTGTGTGTACAACAAACCTTACAAGTTGTTTTCGGCCTAGCAAGTTCATAGTGACTTCTTTTCAGTTGAGGTAAAAAAGCAACCAAACCTGCAGTCCCATGTGATTTTCCTCTCCCCTCCCCCTCACCACTGTAACCACAGCTGGTGTGTTTTATTCTCTACCTCAGCACTAGGGTTGGCGACTTCTCCCTGAGGAATCACTTCAGAGTTCCAGAGTATAAATGAGCATAAGTAACCTGTCATGCACATAAAGAACTGAAATGACACTAGTTAAAACTTAGGGACACTAGGAGTCTGTGTGAGCCACCCATTCACAGCAAGATCCTGGTCCGTGACCAAGTTTCCTAGTCAGGGGCAATGTTGCGCTGCTCATCTCATTGGGGAGTCAGTGAGAAGATGCTGCAGATACTCCCAGTTTACCAGGAAGAGGAGTCCAGCTGCTGTTTTTCATGAAAAGTTGGCATCTTCTAGCATCTTCTAGCTGGGATTGGCCTCTGCTCTTGCAGGGTGGATGGGAGCAGCTAGTGCATCCCTTTGGCCCTTGGATTCTGGGCTTAGACTTATCTTGCTGCTTCATAGCTGCTCTGGCAAGATCCACCATCTTCCAGCAGAGATTTGGTTTTCTAGCCATGATTCTGGCTGCTGTGGGGAGCTCTAGGTACACCTGGGAGCCAGAGGAAGAGCTGAAGGAAGAAGCCAGGTCACCTTGTCACCTCATTAGCCCAGGGCTTTATGGGAAAAATATGTCAAAGAGCTCATTGTTGTAACAGTGCTTCCCTTCTACTCTGAAACCACCCCGGGGTGTCGCCTGAGATGTGGTTGATCTTTCACATGAAAACTGCTCAGAAGAGCCTCTTTTCACCCATTGAATGGGCAGAAAAAGAAGCAGAAATTCATTCCAAATTTTGAGAATTTGAACTTGTGTGAACCCTTGGTGGGACTTGGCCTTCACCCAACCTCATACAAATGATATTCTCTGCTGAGATTCTTCTGACAAATTTCATTTAATCAAATTTCTTTCAATATAATTGTTTGCAGTCTAGAGGGACCTATGGAGACTGTTAAATACTATTGCCTTTTGCTTTGCAAATATTACACATGTCTAATGCTACTTGCCCAAAAAGAAATCTGTTTTAAAAAGTTGGGAAATCACAATTTTTTTGGGCACTGTTGTTGAAGAACTAGCCTCTAACCTGTTTTTCAGCAGAAACAGCAGATTATTGGGGCACCTTGCATTTTCCCCCAACGAGGAAGTGACAGAATGCTGTTACCCCTCGGCATAAGCCAATGAAAGCATGGCTATTTAGAGTGTTCTTTGTGTGACACAGCCGCCTTTGTCAATGACATGTCAGTCCTCCTGGAGGTTGACACGGTGTGTGCACATAATTTTGGTCCTGCTGGGTCTTGGGGTCATACTATGTAGGATCCCACAGAGCTCTTCACTTTCCTCTATCTGCCTTTCCTCCCGGCCTTGGTTTCGACCCCTTGATTTCCCAAGTTGCTCAGCAGGAGCGGAGCCTGGGCCCCAGGGGTTCTACCCATCCCTGAGCCTGGGGGAGGAGGTGAGTGAACAGATTTGTGTTGCCCCTGAACATCTATTAAGATGGGACCTCTGAGAGGGACGGGATGGAAAGTAAGCCTCAGGAGGTCGGCCCACTGTCAGGTTCTGGGACTCCCACAGAAGCATTCCCATCTCGCACTGACCATCTACCTGCTCTTGCTTGTAGCTCTGTGAGTCTTAAGAGGTCCTTTTTGTTTTTTGTAAAGTCTTTCTTTAAAAAATGTAAGCACTATTTAAACAATGTTTGAAAACATGCATCAACGTACAAAACATCGATACAAAAAATGGAGAGAGTGGTCTAATGAGTCCATGGGCACTCAACCACCAGCAGCCAACTTCCACAGGGTCAGCTCATGGCATGGGCACCTCTACCCACCCACCTCCCCAAGTCATCAGGGTTGGCGATGCCTCCCTCCTCAGTGCTTGGACAAAATTCAAGGTTTTGACAAATAAATTGCAGGATTGGGCTTATCAGTGCTTGCACATTTGACAGCACAGTCAGTGCCCAGTGCATGCCAATGTCCCTGGATTCGACAAGCTGGTGCCGGCAGCCCCGTGGCGAGTGGGACAGCCTCCGTGGTCTCTCCTTCAGAGACGGGACACCAGGTCCAGAAGACATCTCTCACCAGCCCTGTCTTAGCCCTGCTCAGCCTCTGCTGGGCCACCTCTTCTCCCAGCCCAGGGGGGCCAACACTAGTAAGCAGACAGCCCTTTAAGAAAAGGGTGTTCTTCCAAACTGTCCTTAGAGCTTTAGTATTAGGCCAGGGTCTCTAGAGACATAAAACCCACAGGAGGTGCAGATACTTAGAGATTTGTTGTAAGAAGTTGACTCACATGATAATGGAGACTGCAACGTTTCTGGGTCTGGAAGGCGAGGCAGCAGGTTTGAGGCCCAGGAGAGCCAGTGTTTGAGTTTCAGTGTGAAGTGCCAGTCCAAAGACCATCAGACAGAAGGAATTCCCTCTTACCTTGGGAGAAGAGTCAGCATTTTGTCCTGTTCAGACCTTCAACTGATTAGACAAGGCCCACCTTGGGGAGGGCACTCTGCTTTATTCATTCTACTAATTTAAATGTTAAATGTATTCAAAACATCCTCACAAAAACACCCAGAATCATACTTGATTACATATCTGGGCACCTTGTGGTTCAGTCAAGTTGACACATTAAGTATATGTACAAACCTTTGAAGTCTTATCTGGACTTGACCACTAGCTGATCCAAAAACATGGAGATTCTGATTTCCTGAATAAATGGATTTGAAGGCTAAGAAATGACAAAAAAAATGGCCTGGAAGAGTCTCAGATTTCCTTATTGCTTTGTGGGCACCAAGTGGAGACACATTTGAAGATGACTCAATCATTTGTTGAGGGCTTTCTTTAGGCAGACCTTGAACCAGGGGTCTGGGAGATGAAGCAGGACGTTATATGAATGATGACCCCTGCTCTAGGAGAGCTGTGAAACAGGAATGGGGGTGTCACACCTCATGTTGCCATCTAAGTCTCATGGGCAGGGAACAGTCATTTTGGTGTCTGTGTTGTAGAATCTCAACCAGGAGCTGAGGTTCCCCTGGAGGAAAAAGAGACATTTCTATATCAAAGTATGTCATGAAAGTGGAAATGTAGTCGGGTTTTGGAGTTCCTGGATTTAGGGGTTCCTTGGTCCTTGACTATGATATGAGAAGAATTCACAACACGTCTTTAGCAGAAGCAAAAGCACAGTTTATTTAGAGACAGAATAAAAGAACACCCAGGAGAGGTCCCTGGGTCGGGGAGTCCTGTAAGAACAAGTGCCAGGGAACTGTGGGGGCCAGTCTTAAATGGAGTTCAGGAACTGCTCACTGTCTGTTCTGTACCTGGGGTGCACTGTGCAGGCGCCTCCAGGGTGTTGGTTCCTTCGTCCAGGTAGCAGTTTCTAAGTCTCTCCCCCTTCTGTGGTGCGGGGCAGCAGCTGGAGCAGGGGCCTGAGTTGCCGTGGCATCAAACAGCTCTGCCCTTCCCTTGGAAATGGGAGAACATTTGGGTTGTTTTTGGGGCATTGATCGTCCTGTTTAGGGGAATTGCCCTAATGTCCAGAAACCTGCCAATTTTGAGGAATTGCCCTGATCTTGGTGTTGCTTCTTATCCTCGGACTTTATCACCTGTTGTAGCTTGGGGTGAGGGGCTGCCTTTCTCCTCTCTGGGAATTTCTTGCCTGTATCTGGGGTTTATGAGCTCTGGCAAGTGTTTTCTGGGGGCCTGGATAGAGTCAGCTGCTTTAATTTTCTTTAGGTATTGCCCGCCCTGCCTGAGGTGTCAATAGAAAAACTATGCTTTATTTTCCCTAATTTGCAAATAATAATAATAACAATAATAATGTGCAAATGCAATATTCTTAATGTAAGATATATTGTCATGGATTTTTTCAAAGGGTATTTTGATATGTGCTCCTATGTGTTGGCCTTGAACACATGAAAGAGCAAGAGTAGGCAATCAAATGGACTGTGGCCCAGCCTCCGCAGTCACGTGGCCATGGAGCGTGAGAGGGCAGCTTGTCAGGGAGCCAGGCTGTGCCTGCAAGAAGGGGTGTCAGTGGGCAAACGGCTCGGCCCCAGGCCCGAGTGCAGGGTCGTGAGAAGTCTTCATTCTCTGGCTCTCCGTGGCAGGTGACTGCGGGAGACTGGGGCACAGTGCAGAAATGGTCTTCACACATGGCTGTACCGTAGGGGCCCCATTCACTCTGCTTGCCTCCCTGCTCCTCCAGACCCCGCCTCGGGCTCTCACCAGATACTGCTTTTTTAAGGATGGTTATTTGTGTGGCATGGTGGCTGCACTATCTAAAGAACTGAGCTGTGATTTTCACCACTGGAAGTAGCAGCTCCTGTAATAGATAGTAACCCTGTCAGCAGAGCAGCTTTCTAGCTCACGTGGGAGAATACAGTTCATCAAGTAGTGGCAAGGAGGGGTGCGGAGGGGCCCCAACCTCGGAGGGGTGTGGAGGGGCCCCAACCTCACGCCTGCTGTTTGCCAATTTGGACTAGACCGCTGGGCAGGGGTGTGCTGATAAATGATTAACACTTGGCTCTCTGAACAGATAAATTGTGATTTGTAGTTTTGCCACTTTTTGTGGTGTAATAGCTCCTGGCCAGGAATTGCTGGAGGCAGGAAGGCTGAGCAGTGACAGGGCTTTGTGAGTCTTAACTCAAAGTAGACCAGCGCAAAGTGTCACACAGTGATCAGGGGGTTACCTTTTAGAAATATAATTCATAATAGAATTCATTTTTAAATTAAAGAGACAATCATTAGGTCTCTTACAACCTAAATCGGCCTTCCCTCTCAGTATCCACTCTTCCCCCATGTAGTCCTCATTTCACTTTCTCCTGTTCATTTCAGTTTCAGTATATGATAGTTGGCTTCTCTCATCCATGGACAATGTCTGGAAGAATTCCTCAGGGACCCCCTAATTACCAAATTTAAAGCCATTTCACTTCTTTGTCCACTCACCTCCGTCCCCAGCCTCTCCAAGACTCCTGGTAGCTGCCTTGGAGGAAGTTCCTCCGTAGCTTCTGTGCAGTCCTCTTTTCTTCTTTCTGTTTCTGGATTGTTGGGGGAACTGTCTCATCTCTCCACTCATCTATTATAAATTATTGTTCCACCAATATGCTAATCAATTTTTTCTTCCAATTGACATTAATTGAGATCCTATTCTTAGGTAGCCCATGCTAGGAGTTGGGGATAAAGAGGAGAATTGAACAGACATGCTTCCTGCTCTTTGGTGACAATGGGGAAGTAGGAGAGAGAAAATACGGGGACACAGATTGGTGGCAGTGATGTGTCAAAGATGAAGTCTCTAAGGAGATGATGTGGAATGATTCCCTGAAACAATGAGTAGAAATTGCCCTGGAATATTGTGGTCTATGTGTGCAGACCCGTGCGTGTGTGAGTGTGGGGGACCTTTAAGGGGAGAGAGAGAAACACTGTCCAGTGCAGCTGAAGTCTATGGACACAGGCTGTCCAGATCTTGAGAGGTGATTAGGGCCGGATCCAGGGACAGAGGAGGCCAGGCAAGTGTGGTGGAAAGCACTGAACATTTTCTGAAAGGTTTTTCTGTCACTCTGTGGAAAACAGATTGGAAGGGCAGGAATGAAAGGGAAGACATGTAGAAGACAATTAGGTAGCATGACAGTGACATGGCTTGGAATCAGTCAAGGGGTGAAGACCATAGCGCATATGGAGGTCAGACCTGTATCGGTAACTGACATGTAGCAGGTCCACCCACTGTTTCACAGGCCTCCTAAGTGAAGTATGTCTCAGGCTGAATTCCTGGCCTTTCCCAAGCGCATTCTGTTTGCTAGTTAGTGGTGTCACTGGTCACCCATTTCTGCAAAGTCATGACCTCACAGCCATATTTGGATGCTTCTGTTTCCTAAGTCCATTGCGTCTGTTCAGTCACTAAACTAACTTCTACTCAACAGGCTTTCAAATCTTCCTTCTTTTCTTTTCCTTTTGTCTTGATTCATGCCTCTTCATTTCTTGCCTTGAATATTGCATTAAAGTAAATGGTCTTGCCAGATGGTTGCTTTGGAAAAGACCCTTCTTTTTGAAATTTGATAAAAATAGATGATTAAAATCTCAGGGAAATGTTTCAAACAACAGATATTTGGAGTGAAAAGAGATGGTTGCTGACCTCTTCAGAACCCTGTATATGTATCTTTTTCTGTTTTTTTCATCTTTTCTTCCCTTTTATTACACAAAACAAAGCATTCTATAGACATTGTTCCATGACTTGCACTTTTCACTTACTAGGTCTTGGAAATCTTTCAATATTAGTGCCTGTAATTCTAGTCCATTCTTTTGGACATTTGCTTAATACTCAAATTTATGGATAGACTAACATTTATTCAGTTCTCTGTTGTTAAACATGTGGGTAGTTTCCAATTTTTCACAAATCATAAAATAAATATTCTGTGTCTTTCTAATTAGGCAAATACTTTTGCCTGCATGTATAATAAATTTTAGATGATATTCTTTTCTTTTCTTATTGCATTGGTTGCCACCTGGAATATAGTAATCAATTTTCTTGGTGAAGGTTACTTTTTCACTGCTGACTATGAAGTGAGTCCTTCTGTGTTTTTACTATTATGGAGGACATTTATACTCTTTTATAAGTTATTGATTTTTTTCCTATAGATTTGTTCTTCCAAATTAAAAAAAATCTGAAATGGTTATCAAATTGTGTAAAGGGTTTCTTTTAAAAAATAGCACATAGTGAGATAAATATATGTCATCATTTTCTGTTAATGTGGTCAGTCATTTATCTTTTTAAAACACATATCTCATCTCCCTAATTAAAAGTTCTGTTGTTTGTCTTTGCTTTTTGTATAGCCAAATTTTACCAGCACATTTCCAAATAGAAAGCTAAATTCCTGACCATTCCCATGTGCCCTCAGCTCTAATTAAAGTACCAAGATTCATGAAAAAGAACAGGGGAAATGAATGTGCCAACAGTATGAAGACTCAATTGCTTGCTTTGTCCTGTGGGAAGGTATATTGCAGATGGTAAAAGAGAGGCAGAGTGATTTTCCAAAAGGAAGTGATGATCCACTTGGGCAGGAAAAGCTTCTCCATTTTAAAGAAAAAAAAAATGCATGTTTTGTGAGGCACTAATGACAGGGTAATGGATCAGTGGCTAGAGTTGTCAGTGGTGGTCACACAGAAGGGTGGGGTTTCTTCTGGATGGAAAGGCTGTCTAGATCTTGATAGGTGGAGAGAGCAGGAGATTCAGAAAGCAGAAAGCTTTGGGGGTGGAAGTGGGCACAGCATTTGCTGAAGGGTTAGGGCATTCTACTATAGACTGGCTGCAATTAGAGAGAAGCTGAGGGGTCAGCTGTCCTTTGTAACATGGACTGCAGCCTTGCCGAGTCAGAATGCACTCAGTTCACCCTCTTGTCTAGGGTTAGGCCCTTCAGGGAATCTGGCTCTGCTTGTGTTCTTAATGGCTGGAGCTTCCTATTTAGTGGCGGAACCAGCCCATTGCTGGTCCCTGATGGGTTGCACTTGATGACCTCCCTCCATCTACCTGACCTTTGCCCTTTTGCATCTGCAGAACTGTCTTTCCTCCCCAGGCTGCAGTCCTTGAGGCAGCTTCTTCTCTCCAAGCTAAACATACATCACTCGGTCAACAGTCTCAATCTCACTGTATTTTATTTTATTTATTTATTTATTTATTTATTTTTTTAAAATATATTTTTATTGTTATTTATGTCTTTTACATTTTGCATTCCCCTTGGGTAGCCCACCACCAATTCACCCGTGATCCATCTCCATGGTCCCTTGTGTCCTTTTCTATTCCATTTTGTGCCCTTTTCCTTCCCTCCCTCCGCCTCCCTCCTCCCCCCGCCCCACACTGATTGTCTCTCTCCCACCCGGCCTCCCTATAGTCCTGTTATAAGTGAAACCATTCGATATTTTTCTCTTTCTTTCTGGCTTATTTCACTGAGTATGATCCCCTCTAATTCCATCCATGTCGCTGCAAATTGCATGTGTTTATCGTCTTTCCATGCTGAATAGTACTCCATTGTGTATATGTACCACATCTTCTGGATCCAATCATCTATTTTTGGACATCTGGGTTGCTTCCATACCTTTGCTATTGTGAATAGTGCCGCAATGAACATACGGGTGCATGTATCCTTTCGGATTAGTGTTTTTGTGTCCTTTGGGTAAATTCCCAAAAGTGGGATTGCTGGGT